>PVKE010021902.1:11570-26168 GCA_004027555.1 Craseonycteris thonglongyai
GCTATACAGGTCTGTATTCTTTCCTCTCCTTGAATATGAGAGGGACCTGTGACTATGATGTGAGGTCATTCTCACGATCAGGTTGCGTTACATGGCAAATGTTAAGGTCACCTGTGACTCTCTCCAGGATTAAAAGAGCTTCGTGCCTGTGTGTGGACTCTAAACCAAATGTAAAAGTTTGGTTCTCACCTTGCAGAAACAGATGCCTCCTAACCATCTATCTATCTCTCAGGTCAAGGGACACACACCTTTATTGTGCAGTCAGTCCTCTGGAGTCAGACACAGAAAGGACCCACACAGGCCCTGAGTCATATTTGTGCCTATTGGGGCAGGGGAATCCTGAGCTGTGGTTTGCTGGGATGTAGTCTAGAAGAGAAGGGGTACAATCTCTGGGTAGACAAGCCACTTGGCCCTGGATTGGCCTCACTCCACAGGGAGGGAAGAGGCTCCAGGTGCCTGGCATAGGCCCTTCCAAAGCAGGACATCTCAAGCTTTTATGTGCATATGAACAACTGCAGGATCTCATAAAAATGCAGGATCAGAACATATTAGGATGGGAGGAGGCATTCTGCACATCTAACAAGCTCTCAGGTGCTTCTGATCCAGGGGACCCCACTTTGAGAAGCAGGGCTATAATGCATCAGGGCTCTGGTCTGAGGGCAGGGAACACTGATAGTTAGCACATTTGAAGTCTGTAGTGGAATGAATAAACTAAAATTATGGGCAATTTAAAAAGTATTCATTGTACTTGGAAAGATCTGATTTCTAGTTAACCTTAAGCTACTAATACATGTTTTTTTCTTTTTTCATTCTCTGCATTAAACAACTGAGCATAGTTGACCCAAAAGCAGGATAAATATGAGTAACTGGGGACCCTAATCTTCTGTGAAAAGTACTTGTGTAATCTAGATTTGACTATTGTAATTATCTTTCAGTGTGTTTTATGAAAGAATAAATATTAATAACATATTAGGTTTTATGGGTGAATTTTTTTTTTCAAGCCAAGATTCCCCATGTCATAACTAAGATACTTGGAATAGAACTTTGGAACCCGTCTGATTACTAACCTTGAGTTATAACCCCCAGGGGGTTTATAAAAAGTGGCATTAAATTATTTATTATTTTTATAAGTAAAATGTGGGGACATGGATGACTTAGAAGAAATGAGATTAAAATTGTTTCTGTTGAATATTCATGCTGCATTTTTTGTATTTATTATTTATTGTTTGAGACATAACTCTGCAGAAACTTTGATTCCTCCCTCCGGGTGGTTTGCTTTTCCATGCTACATTTATTAACAATTTACAAAAGCATCCTCTTTTACTTTTAAGCTCCATGCTGAAGAATAAGACCCTGGGCCATTCATTTCTTTATTGTCTCTGAACTTATTTTCTCATCATCAGTTTGAAGAAAGATGATAATAAATTGAGCACTCTCTTTTAATGGTTATGTTGCTGGTGGGTCAAAATCAACGTCTGGAACCCAGATGAATTTACAAATTATTTCAAGAAAATTAGGAATCTTCCTTTGCCCTTTATACACTCTTTTTCTCAGTGCAGCTAAAGTCCCTGCTTAGGCTATATAAATTAATGCATTTGCTTGCAATGTGACTTTGGGACATTTTATAGCAGTGATTTCAATGCTGTTAGTGGTGAAATAGACATTTGAGAATGCGAAGATTAATTTAAACCACATGATGGGTTCAAGGAAAAGGGACATCCACTACAGATTCTTGAATGTGTGCTAACTCTGTACAGTGGGGAATGAGATCCAAAAACCACCAGTGAACTTTTAAACCCTCTTGAGAGGACTCAAACCAACACAATTAGCCCTGGAAGGGAGCTGTTCCAGATGACAGACAGACCATTTCTCTCTTCCTCACACACAGATCCCTTTGCCTAAGAGAACACCCCTGAAAGACCGAGGAAAGAGAAGGGACTCCAACTGTTACCACTAAGGGCCTGAAGTTAGAACTATCTTTCCGTTCATTAGCTGGTTTACTGATCTGTCTTTCATCGTAGATTACAAATTCTGTTGGGTTCTTTAAACAATAGATAATTAACAAATTGTATGTTGTGGATAGTTGGTGAATTTGAAATAAAGGATTTCTTTTCCCTTCCAGTTCGTTGTAGCGGTATTCTGGATCATTTATGCCTATGACAGAGAGATGATTTACCCGAAGTTGCTTGATAATTTTATCCCAGGGTGGCTGAATCACGGAATGGTGAGTGGACTAAAACAAATGATTTCCTTTCATTTAAACAATCTATTAAAGAGCTATTTTCTGACTTAGGCTTTCCATAGAATTATCTAGCTGTGAAATGTTGGAAGGCAATGATGCAGTTATAACTAGAGACGAGTACTGAATATAAATAAAACACATCTTCCCGTGAAATTGAGTCCTTATTAAAACTATGTGGTAAATGAATCCGCAGCTTAGAAGAGGCGTCAGTGGTGTTAGATGGCACAACCAGTTCATACCTGGATGAATTTTATTTCTGTGCCATTGAAAGGATTGTCCCTCTTGGAGCCTGAAGATCAATTCCCACCTGTGCAACTGTTGGCACCTTGCTGCTCCTTCACTCATGTCAGAGGGATTATGTTGGAAGCAACTGGGTGTTGTACCTGGAGAATTTCCCCCAGAGGAGGAGCAAGGCTGTCCGGTTCCCGGGGAGATCTGCAGGCACTGGAGGGGACCTGTGTAGTGGCTGTCTGCCTTGTCGGGGCCTAGCCATCCAAGGCTATTTGCCTGCACCTTCTAGGGCTTTTCCTTCCAGGTCTACTTCTTCCTGAGGCTGTAGCCATGGTGTAACTATCACAAGTTTCAAACCAAATGCTTTGGGCGATTTGCACATCACTTTGTAAGATTTGGAGAGGTGTTTTCTGCAGAGACGTTGTGTAGTGTATTCCCTTTCGGAGTTGAGCACAGTTTGGGAATTAAATAAGAAGCCCACATTTGTTGGTGACAGCAGTTTTTAGACTACTACTGGGTGCTCCTGGTGCAAAGGGCAGCCTATCACAGAAATTATACAGGGACAAAGAGCTAGAAATTATGTGTCTTAGGTCCCTTCTGCCCCAGTTTTGGTATATTTTAGGAAAAGTAGGGTATACTAACCAACTAGCATTATGATACTGAGGGTCTTTGATCAATTGTTTTGTAAGCCAATTTATGAAAAGTGTCACATCTCAGAGACCTGGACATTTCTTTGAGTGAACTCAGAGCCACACTGTTGAAGGATTAACATGGCACCTCTGGTCTAGTTTCCAACACATCAACTGGTTTTTATCAGTTCAATTGAACCATCTAAAGGTCCTGACTGGGTGATTACTCTGCCCCTCTCCACCATTTGACTTTTCTGGAATGTGAAAGCCCTTTTATGACTCCATGTCTCTGCAATGCTCTGCCCCAAATGCCCCTCCCTTCCTGTGCTGGGAAACACCTGCTCACCCTGCTGGTGTTTATAACATGTTCTCTGAGCGGTCTTTCCTCACTCTCCCCAGCCAAGTTAGCTCCTCTGTCATTTCGTTCTTGCACAGCACTTTCATATGTGTATTTTACATGTATGTGTCCCCCACAAAAAAGTTACCCTTTTAGTGCAAACAGCAGCCTAGGAATCCCAAGCACTGTGCCCGGCTGCCTGTATGGGAGGCTCACATATTAGATTGATGAATGAATTCAGTGTTGCCAGTTTCCATAATTTCTTGCCAGTCAATACTAATCGTTGCTGTTTTTGAGAACCTACTGGTATACCAGGCTGTGGTTATATCATTTAATTTTCACAATGGTACTGTGAATGATCAAGTATTATCCCTTTGATAGATGAAGAGACTTAGACTGAAGAAGTTTCTGACACCATAAGGGCTGGCTGAGAACAAATGGTGCATCATGTGCTGTAGAAGTACAGTCCATGACTATTTGGGCCACCATCTATATCCCTACACTACACAATATTACCTCCAGGCCAGAGAATGAATCACAGCCTTTGCAGAGCCTGGTGCTATTTAATGTTTTGAGCGAACAGTTTATTGAGCGTGTATGCAGCCATTAGAACTTCAATTTGACTCTCATCATTTTCCCTTGATTCACTTTGATAGGTTAAAATTCTCACTCTTGGAGGCAAACACTGCAAAGAAATGCAAAGATTTGAGTGACACAAATACTTAGGAAAAGGAAAAGATAAATTAATTAACATGTCAAATCCTCTCAGATAATATTAGCTCAGTAGATTCTTTCACGATGAATTTTGTCTCAGTGGAGATGAATGACTATTTCTTTGCTTTACTTCATGTTCCGATTCATGGTTCCAGAGTTACTAACAAAGAAGTTGCAGACGTTGGCTGAGGAACATTTTGCAATATTAAATAATTTAAAGTACTCTAAATTTGTATATAAGAAACTTTAAATACAACATGCCTAAAATATGATACTGAATCTTTAGATTGGCAGTTAAAATATGAACACTAAATGCTTGAGTCATGAGTAATTTTTTATAAAAATATATTATAAGATTTATGAGATATTGGGAAAGCCGGGATGGCTCAGCAGGTTAAGTGCTCACTTTGAAGCCTTGAGGACCGAGGATCAAATCCGGGCTCTGGCCCAGGTGGACCCACATGCTGAACTGGGGTGTGCCCCCAGTTCAGTTCAAAAATAAAAAAAAGATTTATGAGATATCAAAATGTAGAATAAGCATTTTCAGCTTTGTTTACATTTTATTTAACAGCTTAATAGTAATTATAATTTGTATTTGCTGTTAATTTTAAGACAATTTTGAATATTTAATTTTTAAAATGTAAACATAATTCAATTAAAATTTTTACATTAATTTTATTGTTCATATTTTGATGAAAATATTCATATTGTGTACACTTTGATTATATATACATTTTATGTTTAATTGATGTTAGACTTAGATTAGGGTAACACTATCAGTTGAGTTCAAATTTCATGAAAATTTTAACATATTTAGTGAATTTGCTGAAATTAGGGCAAAAAAATGGAATATTTATATTATTATATTAATTATTTTCTATTTAAATGATTGAGAATAGTAATATACCATTGATGTGTAACTACCAGGCTATCTTCAGACTCTGTGAAATAGCACACACACACACACAAAGCATTTTAATTTATTTCAATTAAAAATATAATCATATAAGTATAGCACATTTAAATGGAGTCAGTTCAGTATCTAAAGTCAAAAACTGTCTATCCTGAAGGCCTTATTTCTCTTTGTATTCCCAGCAACTCAAAAAGCACATGATGCCTATAAGGCATTCACTAATATTGATAATAAAAAAGATGTTTGTGAGTTTGCTTTTGAAACTTGGCAGAATGTCAAGTCTACATTTATACCCTTCTACCACCTTTCTATCCTGAGTCCACTGATGACCAGACAAAAGAAAAATGGAGGTGATATCAGCAAATGAATCTGTTTTTAAAATGTAATGAGAGTGATCATGGACCACTGTGGGCAGGTTCTGCCAGGGTATGACATGTGGGGGAGCTGAGCTTTGATTTAATTCAATCTAGCAAACATTTATTGAAAACCTGTGATATGCACAGCACTCTGCTAGGCACTGTGTAGTTACAGGATGATAAAAACACTTGCAATTTTAAAGGATGGAAACTGCATGGTTGTAGAGGAAGAAGGTAAGTAGGAAAACAATTTCACAAACCAACAGTCGTCCTCAATAGGTCATGTTCATTCTGACAAGGAGGAGTGCTATCATTATTATGGCGTGTTTCTTGGCTGCAAAAATAGAACCCTGAACCTTTCTCTTCTGCTGATTATAGTTTTAAAGCATTGCCAATTGAGCAAGTATACATTAAAAGCAATCAATCAATCAATCAATCAATCAATATTAAACTCTAGAAAGAGTGCAGACTCTCACTGATGCTATAACAGGAAAGAAAAAACCAACGAGACAGTGTCTGCTTACAGAGGCCTAATTAATGTTTATAAAGTACTTTGAGAATGCCAAACTCTATGGAAGGTTAGGATATTCTCATTATTACCACAGATCTTTAAGTGACATGACCCAGATAGTCTTATAATCACAACAGGAGTTGTTCATTCTCCTCATATAATTTGTAAAGAGAGAAAAAAGTAAATAAACCCTACCTCTCTTCATGCTTGATTTGTCAGTTGTTCTTGTTATATGTAACCGATCCTCAAGAGAACCTTAATTTAGGCAACTATTTATTCTGTTCAGTATTATTTTGACATTTGGTAATTACTAAAGTTTTTATGCATCTGTCTTTCCCAGAAGAGAAGACATTAAATACTACTTATGTGATCATTGTTTTGCAATAACTCAGATTTGATGTTATTCTTTTGGTACATAACCCAACTTATGGAAAGATTCCAATTCTGGGATACACATACTTTTATATATTTTAGTACCTATGTCACTCCAATAATGGATATTTTATAAAATAAGCTGTTGGTTGAAAGAAGACAATCATAAACATTAAAAATGAAAAAAGCTGACCTTACTCAATTTTCCCAATATATGCTAAAGGAACCAGAAGATATCTGGAAATTTTCAAAAATAAAAGTTGAGACTAGAACAGAGGTCAGAAATTTCCTGGGAACCTCTTTCTAAGACTCCCAGTGCACCTCCCAAAGAAAACAAATAAGGCCCCAAAGACCCAGGAACAAGGAGAGTTACATCCACAGTGAGGCAGACACTTTTCAGAAGTGCTACATACTGTTATCGTTTGTAAGCTTTTTTCATATCCAGTTTTACTAATCATATCTTCTTTCATTGTGAATTTTAATTTGTGATCATTAGTTCTATCAAGTTCATTTCTCCTATGTGAAATTTTTGCTGATTTAAATTTTGACATGAAGATTTGATTATTATTTTTAAATGAGTAATCAGCTTCAAGGTATTTAATTTTAGCTATATCCAATTTTATTTCTATTGGTTATTTCAACCATAAATATTGTGCATTAGAGAAAATGTATTTTTTAAACTAATGTTGAAGAAACCTTTGAACAATCTTGTGAGGTATAGAGACTGAGAGGGTTTTCCACTTTCACTTGTAAGTTTAGAAGTCACAACTTTGTCCTAACAAGTACAAAGCTGAACAGACTGAAAAGATAACAGCTCTTTCTGAAACCTTAAAAGAGGGGAGGACACAGGGCAGAATTCCACCCTCAAGATGGGAGAGACAGACAAGCTTATCTAAAGAATAACAACTTAACTGGAGCAGAAACCAATACCCGGCTAGGGAAACCTGAACGCTAATTGACAAGTTGCTGGAGACTCAGTGTGGAGAAGTCTAAGAGTGAAAAACTCCAGGGGACCCAGTCATAGGAGCCCTCACAATATTGTGAAGTTTACTCCCAGGAGCTTGACTGGGTCCCCACAGTAAATATCTGGGAAGAATTCCCTCCTGCTATCCAAGAACTGTGGGATGGGATTACCAGAAGGAGAATGGAGAAAGGAACAGAAAAAGTAAGACTGTGAAATTCGTCCAAATTAGTCTCAGACACCAAACCACAGATCCAAGAACCTCAGAGAACACCAAGTAGGATAAGTACAAACAACAAACAAATAAACAAATAAACAGAAACCCCACACCTAGACATACTATTTTTAAACGACAGGATATCAATGATAAAGAAACACTGTGAACAAAGCAAGAAAAATCAGGAGAAACGAAACCTAGAGAGAGACTAGGATGGGGAAGAGGAAAAGATAGGGGAGAAGAAAAAGGAAAATGGGATAATGTCTTGGGTGAGAAGAGAGATGACTGCAGAAAGGAGGGAGATTGAATAAAGAGATGGGACAGAGGAAGACTGGGGAAGGGACAGTTATAAATGTCCCAGGATAAAGAAGACACAGTGCCACAACCGTACAATTTTTTTTATACCATATCTTCTCCATGTCTCTTTGCGTTTGGGGGATTAATATTTTTCTCTGCAGTGTCTGGCCTAGTGCTTGGCATATTATTGACACTCAGTAACCATTTGATGAATCAATAGATGTTACTAGATTGAGCAGGCCTCTACTGTTCCTTAAACGCGTCCAGCTCCCTCCTTTCTTGGAATGCTGGCCCCCCAGAAATCTGCTGACTCACTCCTTTAGCTCCTTCAGGACTTTGCTCAATCTCACGTCAGTATGGCTTACTCTGAGCAGTCCATTGGGCACTGCAGCTAACCCCATGCCCTGGAGTCCCTGACCCTACTCTGTATCCCCCTCATGGCACTTGCCACCCTTGACATATTGCATAGTTTTACCTCATGTTATATTGATGGCTTACTGTCCATCTCTCTCTGCTGGAACATAATTTGGGTAAGGGCGGGGATCTTTGTTTTAGTTACTGAGTTATCCTAATTGCTTAGAACAGTACCTCTGTATAATGGACAACCAATGAATATTTGTTGCAATATTACACGTCTGTTTTTTCTTTGTTTTCTTTTCCCCCTGTGCTTTATCTTTACACCTTCATAGCCATTGACAGAAAATACGATCCAAAACCATTCACTTCTTTTCTAACCTTTATTTTACTTCACTCTTCCATCTCAGCTGTACTGCAGCAAAATCCTGCCTATGTGGCTTACTACCCTCTCCCCAGAGGGTCTTATTATTTGCTGCATGTCATATTACTATTACTGCCTGAGAAGGCCTAAATTGACATCCAAAGAACATACCGTGGGTGCCTGGAACATCTAAGAGCTACAGGCCAAGTAAATAATAGACTGGATCAAATTGTTTTAAAACCTCTTCCATGTATTGATTATTTTATCTGGGTATTAGTTGTTGATTTTTTCTCTCCAGGGTAATAGCCAGACAATGACTTTTGTAAGCAATTTCCTGCCATCACGAATTCCTTTGTAGAACTAATTTTCCATGCAAGAGTAGAATTCAAGGCTAATAATATCTGGCTTATGCTTTGCCCTTATTCTTGCTACACTTAATAGATGAGCAGGCTCAGAGGTAGGGTGAGTTCATCAAAAGGTCTGTAAGTTATATTCAGATATTTTGGGGTCAGCAAAACCCAAAGTGTGGTTTACTCAAGATTTTTTACCCCTAATCCTTAAATCCATAGATATTTCAAAGTAAACTTAATTCATATGTTTCTCATTCATTTGCACTTCACTCTTCATATAGTTGGGGTGGGGGTGAGACAGGGAGGAAGGTATTGTCTGAGGAACTGGCTTCCTTCTTCACAAGCATAGACAGATCACTCATTAGCCACAGACCCAACTCCTTGGCAGATGTCAATCCCTATAGCCTTTCCAGTTCCCTTTTAATTGAAGCTCCACCCTCAGCCAGCATCAGTGATAGCTGCCAAGGAAAGTGAAGTGGAAAAGAGCTACATTTTCTATCATGGGAGCAAACACACAGTACCAGAATCTTGAACTTGGGAAGTGACTCTAAAGATCATCCTGTTCATATGCCGTGTAACACTTAAATCACCTGAACAACATGGTGGCAGATTCCCTTTCCATCTCTGCTTGAGCCTCTGCAGCGATGTCACTTCAGCAGTGGACCATGGCCATGGATGGGGTCTTCAGCTGTGAGAATGAGCTAGTGAATTGGATCTTCTCTTCTTTTCCATTTCAGTCTACCCAGTCCTTTCATCTGTTCTGCAGGATTCAGATACCAGTCCTCTTTGCTCTCCTCATGTTCTCTCCCAAGAGGATCCCACTCTCCTCCATGACTTCAGTTTCTGCCATACACAGGTCCTTTCCAAGTCTGCACTTCCTGGTTCACTTTCCCATGGGGTGTCACACTCTGCATTTCACACAAGAACCCTGAATAAACATACTGGAACAAACTCATGATGTCAACCCCTTCTCTAAATCTTGTTACTCATCTCCTGTTGCCATCTCAACAAGGGCAAAATGCATCTAAAATCTCCTCTTTCTACCCCATTCCCCACGGTTAGTTGATAGATCCTATCAGATGTAGCTCTCAGGTCTGCCCCAGCCTCCTTACTTACCGCTTTATGTGCTAGGTTTGCATAGGCTGGTCCTCGCCTCCTCTGCATATTCTCATTATCTGGCTTAGTGTCTGGCAGTTCTCAGAAAATGTTTTTTGAAAGGGAGGGAGGAAGAGAGGGAGGGAGGGAGGAAGGGAGGAAGGAAGGAAGGAAGGGAGGAAGGAAGGAAGGAAGGAAGGGGAGAGATTGAGTGAATGAATTACCATCATATTTCCTTAACTCTTTCAGTCTGTGACACTTTCTGGAATGGAAATAAGATAATTTTCTCTAAGTGAACTTAGGCTGGTACCTGTGGTCACTATTTAATTTTCTACACTTCATATCCTAGACCAGGAGTGTCCAACCTTTGGCTTCCCTGGGCCACATTGGAAGAATAAGAATTGTCTTGGGCCTCACATAAAATACACTAACACTAATGATAACTGATGAGCTAAAAAAAAAAAAAAAAGTCTCATAATGTTTGTTTTTTTTTAATATATTTTTTTTTATATCTTTTTATATTTATAGAGAGTAATTATTTTATCTTCAGTGCATATTTATTTCTATTTTACTTTTGACAGATAGAGAGAGAGACAGAGACAGAGACAGCTAGAGAACTGAACTGTGGGAACTCCCCAGTTCAGCACGTGGGTCCTGCCTGGGCCGGAGCCGGGATTCGATCCTCGGTCCTCGTGGCCTCAAAGCGAGCGCTCAACCCGCTGAGCCGTCCCGGCTTTCCCCTTTTAATATATTTTTATTTATTTGTTTTAATTTTGACAGAGAGAGAGAGAGAAAGAGAGAGATACAGAGACAGAGAGAGAACTGAACTGGGGGAACTCCCACTTCAGCATATGGGTGCGCACGGGCCGGGGCTGGGATTCGATCCCTGGTCCCCAGCGCTGCAAAGTGAGCGCTTAACCCACTGAGCCATCCCGGCTTCCCCTCATAATGTTTTAAGAAAGTTTGCTAATGTGTGTTGGACCGCATTCAAAGCCATCCTGGGTCATACGTGGCCCACAGGCCACAGGTTGGACAGGCTTGCCCTAGACCTTCAGTGGTCCATTCTAGAACCTACAGTATTCTTGTCAAGGTCACTGGTGTATAATTTTTAGGATCAGTCTTGTTTTGAATAGCAGAACTATATCAACTGGCCACCAAGTATCTAGCATAATAACTTGTCCAAATTCACATGGCTAGTGAGTGGTTATCTGGGAACAGAATGCTGAGGTTACTGACCCCCCAGCATTTACTGTACCCAGGATTTCTCTCCGTGGAGCTTTATTAACATCTAATTAAAAACACACCTTTAAAGAGGAATTGTCATTATATCTCACCAAACATTTCATTAGGACACTAATAAACATTCCTGGTATTTTAGATTATTTTTCTTTTCATCTAAGCAAGTATTTTTTTTCTATTGTTTTACCATGTTCATATCCATATCTGAGGAATGAGCTTGCACTTAATGATCTAATCAAGATGTTTTAACCTAGGTGCAAGGATTCGCTCTGGTTGGTGGAAATGTTTCTCCTTAATACAAAGGAGATCCTTATCAAATACTTCCTATATGTGTTACTATGAAAAGACTAATGTAGGTAAATATTCCTTTCTATACCAACACTGCCGCAATCGCCACACAGGCAACAGAATGTCTTTTTTCCTTCATTTCTTTCTCACACAAGATTAACTCAAAAAGAGCCACTCCATTTCTGAATGCTGTGCTTCTAATAGGTACAGATACAGGAGCCAGCTAGAAAGAGGGGCTGAACCAAATGACCTCTCTAACTTTCTCTGGTTTTATTATTCTATGAAAACAGTTTAGTGTAAATGATTTAAGAGGTTTGTCAGAATAGAATTCTCTGTTCAACAATATTTTAAAATTTTTCTACCATGTTCTGCAAGTGGGAAACTTATAGTTTGTTATGGGAATTCATGAGGTTAGCCATGGAAGTATACAGTACAATGCCTGAAACACAGTAGGCCTAATAAATAGAAAGTCTTTTAAAATAGGATAGGATAGGATAGGATAGGATAGGATAGGATAGGATAGGATAGGATAGGATAGGATAGGATAGGATGATATAAGATGAGATGAAAGATTTCCTATATCTAATGATTTTAATTTATTATCATATAACAATAGGTTAGTGTCAAACTCTATCTAAAACTTCAAGGAAAAATGCCCTCATGGAAATCTTACATATTTAGCAACACTTAAATTTGTGTATACTTCTGAAGCTAATGAAATTCTTTAAGAACTTGTATAAAATGTAAGACAGTTGCCCTTGGACATAGAATTTAAATCTTCCTTTTATTTTTAAGTATTTCCCACTCAGTTGCACCTATGCAAAAGAACTTCGCTTAAACTTAGAATTTGACTGCTAATATTCACACATATGGCAAATACGAACAATAAGACCACAGATATTTTGTTACATTCCATGGTGTCTCATTTATTTGTTTAATTCACAGCTATAGCAACTAGATTCCACCACTTTAGGCTTTTACACAGAGACCTACAGTCTGATCAGCGTGGTTGAAGTTTGGCACTCAGCACTATGCTCAATTGAAAACATATGCACAAACTCACTCACCACATTTATTAAGCTGGTTTTCACACAGGACAGATATGTAACATTTGCATAAAAATATGAAAAGCAAACTTCTTCAAGGATAGTAGGCAATTAAAAGACATTGTGACCTTCCTTTCTGTAGCATTTCAGATCTTCAAGTTTTCTTGGCATGCTTTTCAAAAGCCCATCTGACTTTGAAGCAGCCTGCCTCTCCACAGAAAGCTCACTCCAGCAATGACTAATGGATTGACCTGGTGCCATGTGAGGGCTGCTCCATGCATGCTGCTCTGCACAAGACGAGCATTTGGAAATGACCTTGAAACAGAGTGTTGCCAAGTTAATGAAATATGGGTCTTCAAGAAGTGCCATGTAACAAGCAACTTCCAGAAGGATATTTGCAGCATCATCAGAGCTCAGCCCCTAAAACTCATATTGGTTTATCAAGAATATTTTACATACATGAAGAATGTGCTGCCTCTTGATTTTTATAGTTGCATTTTGTAACAGGTTGGATAAATTAGATAAGGGAGGAAATTGGCATTCCACTGTTGTTTCTCTTAGGTATTTTCTTTTCAAACTTTTGCTGAAGGGAAGGAAGATGCTGAAATGGTCCAATTTTAGAAGGGAGGATGGGAACTTAAAATAAAGCTGGACATGGGGGTGAAGGTTCTCTTAGTGGATAAAGAAAAGCTGGTAGGAAGAAGTACCCCTCTGTACTGTAAATTGCCCAGTTGATATGATTGCAGCTCACCAGATTCAGGCTGCAGGAAGGGAACATTTTTATCACAGGATTCACACTTGTAGTTGTTTAAGAATGCTGGCCAATGTTGACGTCAGCTGTTGCTATATGGTTTTTCATCTGAGTGATATGTTTGTGTTGGTGTACGATGTCTCCTTTTGATTGCACTTCTCATGCTGGTGAAGTTGGCTGACATTTCAGGATCTGGGTAATGAAGCTGTGCTTTACCTTATTTGGTAGTCAGTGACCAGGCTCCTGGATTGGCATGACTTTGGAACATCCCCCTCAACTTCCCTTCCTGTGACCTTGCTTGTGACCTTGCTTTCTCAATAGCAGGGAGGTTGAGACAGGCCAAAGTCAGGGCAGTCAAAGTGAGATATTGAATGAACACTGGGGAGCAAGTCATATTCTGTTACTTCGTTCTCAATTCATTATCTTAGGTCAGCTGTCAGATTTTTATACAAAATCAGATTCAATACTTATTTTTAAAAAAAGAAGAAGACTATTCAGCCCCTTCAGAGCTCTCCGAGGAGACTACAAAGGAGCTCTGGCTGTTCTTATTTTTTAAATGCTGATAATCCTCAGTAAGCAGTCCTGGGAAATATACATCTATAAGTACAAGGCAACATACTGTCAACAGCAACTTCCCAGAACATTCCTTCTTACTTCATCTGGGATTTTTCAATAAGTAATTTGATATTTCTGTAAGTTTATACTAGAATCACTAAAATGAAGGCATTTTTTCCTTATAAGCTCAAAACTTCCAGACTCATCATTTTGTAGAGTTATATAAGTAAGCCATGCAACTAAGCTAAAAGTCTAAGTTATAGAATATAGTTGCTGCAAAACTGTTCAAATTTTGTACAATAATTTATGTTAAAACCAGTAACAAATTTTCAAAACAATTTTTGCATGCAGTAACTTAAATTGCACTCAAACTTGGTGATGCTAATTGTCATGTGCTAACTTATTTACTTGTGAAAAAATTATTTTCTAATTGCCTGTATATGGTAAGTTTGCTTGAAAATTTCTGGCATAGTAAGCTCAGAAGATTCCATTATTTTATCCTGTTTTCTTTATCTACCTATATTTAGGATGATTTGCTTTAAATTACAGTACCACACCTATTTTTTTTTTTCTATTTTTAAGTGTTTTTAATTGGAGAACACATTTTTGCAAATAAACTTTATCCTTAATTTAGAGCTCTCTTATGTTAATATGACTTATTTTCAATGTTTTTCCTAAAATGCCTCAACTTCTTAAGAAGGGATTAAAAGGGAGGGAGGGAGGGAGGAAGGGAGGAAGGAAGGAAGGAAGGAAGGAAGGAAGGAAGGAAGGAAGGA
>PVKE010021903.1:0-26064 GCA_004027555.1 Craseonycteris thonglongyai
CACTCCAAGAGCCCTGTCCTCAGAAGGCGCTCCCTCACAGTCAATCTCCTCCGTAAATCAGGGGTGCTGAGCTGCTGTGGGCTGGTGCCCTGCTCTCACCCCGCCCGCCGGGAAGTGCAGCCGCCCTGCTCCACAGTCCCTGCTCCACTTTAGGCTCTGTGATCTGATTAGGGCACTGTGTGCTGTCCCTTGAGTTCGGCTGTTAAATTGTCCACAGTCTTGTGGGGCTTCCACGCTCCCTAGGTTTCGGCTTCCAGCCCGCCCTCGATCCAGCTCCACTTTGACCGTAGTCCCCCAATCCCCCTTGGTTTTTGCCAGCCCCGGGCCACGCTCCGAGTCTCTGTCCCCGAACCGCTGCTTCCCTTTTCCTCTCCCGCTCTCCCCTTTTTTTCTCTAACCTTTGTGTGTTGTTCCGTGTTGTGTGGTTCTCTTAGTTGAGGTTTCTTCTCAGGGTTTCCCCTGTGGATTCCCCTCTGTTCACAAAGCCCTTCCCAGAGCAGTTATCGGTGTTCTCCTCTCATGCCGCCATCTTGAATCTCCTGAAAGATTTTAACAATCAATATATACAATCTATTTTTGTTAAATAATTTAAGTTGATATTAAAATAGACTTTTATGTGAGCATAGAACATATGTTATGATAAAAAAAGAAACATTGGCTCTGTGTTGTCTGATATACCGTAGAAAAACTCATTCTCAAAATAATTCCGGGCCCTGTGTGTTAGTGGAGAATTGGTTCTGAATATACTCCAGCAGCCTTGGACCCTATTGCCTTATTGACTGGGCAGTAGTACACTCAGGTAGCATCTATTATTGCTGTAGGCTAAGGCAGGATTTGAAAAACCTGTGGTCAAATCATGTAAACAACCAAATTATCTTTTGACAGATGACTGAATAAAGACATTGTGAAACATATACACAACAGAATATTATTCATCCATAAGAAAAGATGAAATACAGTCATTTACAAAACATGAAAGAACCTTGAGATCATGCTAAACCAGACAGAAAAAATCAAGAACCGTATGACTTCATTCATATGTGGAATATAAAACTGAAAGTAACAAAGAAACAAAACTTAGTCAATTGTTTAGTTGTTACCAGAGAGGAAGGGGAAATGGGGAGGAGAGGAGGGAGGGGACATCAAATATATGGTGATGGATGGAAAACTGACTCTGGGTGGTGAGCACACAATGCAACACATAGATGATGTCCTGTAGAATTGTATACCTGCGACCTACGTAGTTTTTACCAACCAATGTCACCCCATTAAATTTAATCACTAATAAGAAAAAGAAAATAAAAAATAAAAAAAGAACTAAATTTTAGTCATAGAGTTGATTATAGAACATGGATTAATTATTAATATTTCTCTAATGCTCAGCACTTTAAAAATTGCATAATCTTGAGGCCAAGGAATTAACCTCTTCTAAAAAATATTATGGAAGATCAAAGATACTGCTAAAAACAATAAAAATCAGTTCCTAAACTACTTAGATAATGGTTTCTCGTGAAAGTAATGCAAGGGACAACTGTCTGTGAGATTGGTACAGCTTTAAACTATAAACAAAGAAAATAAAATAAGTAGCATACAATTAAGGATATAATTGTTATATTAACCAAAATAGGAAGAAAATAAAAAAACAATCATAATCTTCAGGGATACATTCATCAGACTTGGAGGTCTTTGTTTTTGTCCCTACATTCAGGTTGCAAACAATGAAGTTAAGCTCATTATCTTCCCTTAGTCCTCTAGGAGAGAATCCAGCCATTGGTTGCAGTTTGATAAATAGACAGCATTCTGGTGTCTCAAGGATGGCTATTAATCTCCTCACAAGATGAAAGTAAGTGGGAAAACTGAGCAATGCTTTGTAATTAGTCATTCATGCACTCCTTACCAAGAATAAAAGATGTTTGAAGCAGTTTCTGTTTGGACAATGGATATGTTTTAATTGATACACAGTTACTTTAATAAAATAAAGATGCACCAAATAGAGTCTAATTAAAGTTTCATATTTTAGTAACTATAACCACAAAACACATAGGTACTTGATTACATTTCCTGTTGTCTTGGGTTATAGAAACACTAACCTGGTCTTTTCTGTGAGGTGCCAACTAACTGAACTTTTTCTTCTTGATAATTGTTTAACTTATTTTATACCATCTACTCACCCATATTTTAGGGCTAAAAACCTGCAACAACATTAGGTTTTAAAAAATGCAGTACGTGTACCTCAAATCGTATAGTAGCTGTGGGAAATTCTTTGTACTTTTCAATATTTTGAATATGAGAATCACTTTAATGCCATACATTTTTTTAAATATTATTTATACCAGTTCAATATCCATTGTTTGGAAAACACCATCTAAAAGTACTGTGAAATTACACCGCTAAAAGATCGTGTATTTTACTAATCAAAATAACCATTTCATCTTAATGAACAGAAATGAGTTAATTTTATAACCATTTAATAACACATAGCAATACTAAGGGCTCAATAAATGTATTTCTTCATTCTTTTATTATTACTAATTATTATCTTATACTTGAAAAATTAGTAATATGGGTAAAATCATATTCAGTTCACAGGTTTTACATAAGAATTTTATAGATACTTTGCAAAAATTTAGTATCTCTCTCCTCAAAGCCATAATCAGAAATACAGGCCTTATATAGTAGAACTCAAAAGGGACAAGAATATAAATATATAAATTGAGGAAACCCTTCTCCAGAGAATTGCGGAATAATTTATTAATCTGTGTTGATGGGAATCATTTGGAATTAATTCATGGCGGAATTTGAAATGCCTGTACTTTCTTGTGATTATATCATGTGTTTGTTTAGGTTAGATTATAACAGTAATACTGGTTAATTAAATTCCATAAATGTTTAATGAGCAACTACTTTGTGTAAATCTCAGAGGCACTACTACTACCTTTGTGGAGCTTTCAATCCAATGGAGGTAGATGGAGGCTGAAATTGTTAGTTATTTTAATATTAATTAAAAATAATCCAATGGGAAAGCAGGCAAGGGGGGTTAATTAATAATAGTTCAAAAATGAATTTGTATGTGTTAGTTATACTATTATTTGTACTTAATCAATCAATAAATATTAATTTGTCGATTTTGATGGCTAGATATCATTCCTGTGGATTAATTTCCAACACAAATTAAAGAAAAAAGGTGGAACTAAAAAAAAATCTATAGAAAGTGCAACAAAAGCCTTGCCAGAAACTGATGACATACAACCATGGAGACTGCTCGGGGTCCTTCCCCTTCTCTCTGTTTCTCTGTCTGTCTCTGTCTCACTGTGTCAGTCAAAAACAGTAAAATAAATCTTAAACAACAACAACAAAAAAAACCACCTAGTGGCGTCGTACAAACATGGAACAAAGTAGACTTCAAGGCATAAATTATTCCTAGAGGTAAAGAGGACTTCTTCATGATAGTACAAGGGTCAATAAACTAGGAAAATATAACCATCAATGATTTGTAGGCAACTAATAACAGTATCATAGTTGTAAAGCAAGAACTTACAGAAGTAGCAAATACATAATCAGAACGCAGGACTTAAAGACACCTCTCTTGGCAATTGACTGAATGAACAGACAAAAAAGATCTAAACAACTCGATCTGTTAAATTAACTTTAGCAGCATACCTGCAACGTAGCTACACACCGGTAGAATATGTATTTATTTAGCTGAGTAAGAAGCATTTAATAAAATTGCACATTAAATCTAAGGTTTGTGTCAATAGTTAAAATATTAATGTGTCATTATGCATTGCCTTAAATGTATATGGCAATTTTCTATTGCTGCAAAATAAACCATGTCAAAACTCCATGGCTTAAAACCAGATAATCCGCATGGCGTACAGGTTTAGATGTGTTCATTAGAACCACACCTCTTCTCAAATAGAAAAGAGACAAGCACCCTTGTTAAAATGGGCTTCATTAGATTTCAGGAAAAGTACATATAAGTCTATGTAATTAATCTGCTACTTTGCTCTAATGCATCTAAATTTTTCACTTTACAGTCACAGCCAGATTTTAGAGACAGAGAACTAAATTAGTTCGAGTAGCTTAAAGTGTGATGCACCTTAAAAGCAGAATGCATTTTATATTGTGGACAGTGAAGGGTGTCAGTCAGGCTGTGGTGAATGGGATAAAAGAAAGCAGTAAGTAGATATTTTTATTTATTTTTTAATGTGGCACTTCAAAAAATTAATATTTTATGTGTTCCACACATTTAGATTAAGTGGAGAGTTTAGTTGTAGCAGTGATAGAAAAGGGGAAAAGTTTTTATCTTAATAAATATACTTAATGTACTGCTCAAACCTATAAACTCTTGGATTGCTCTGAGTTACTTTTCTACCCTCTATTAATTAACTGTCTCAATTGATTTTGCCTAGGAGACAGTTGAATAGAATGGAGGTATAATCATGGAAAGGTAACAGCACAATTGTTTGGAAGTTTGTAGTTTTTAACTCAGAATGAAGCTAAAACCTGGTGTTTAACTAACTTTGGCTAACTTAACTTACAATTTTATCATAACCTTTAGGTTTTCTTCAGTTACTGCCTAACATATTTAAAATCATTATAACTATCATCAAAATTGTTTGCCATAGAGTGGTGACACTGCTTTATTTTATTCCATATGATGTCTTTTCTAAATGAAATAGCAGACTAAAGTAACAGTCTTTCCTTTCCTTAAAATCAGATTTTCACTACAAAGTTGACCTTTAATCGCCCCATTTTGTTAGGCAAACAACATTATTTGAAATTAGTCACAGATTCCTTGTTTTGTGCTAGCAAAGCTTGATTACAAGCCTTTCTATAAAGCTTCTATGCAGTTTAATAATTCATACTTCTCTGCTTATCAGCTTTAGAATTCTAAAGGAAACATTTGCCTATAAATCTTTCCCACTGCTGCATTTTATTTTAATGCACAGGCACAGAACGCTAACATAATTGGTACAATCTGTTATTTACAGATATGCAGTGAGATGCAGGTGGCAAACACTTTTTCAGGGTTTTAAGGAAAAGAAAGACTTTTTTCACAACTTGAGTAATGTGAATAAAGATTGCAGCTGGATTAGGATAGCAACCATTGTCACTAGTTGTGACAATTTCTGCAATAAATCATTTCCATACAGAATCCTTTTCAATTCTACTCTACACCAGAATTCGTATTTTGTGTTAGGAACGTCTATTCTCTGAAAAGTGGCTCCACAAAAGAATATTGTTGTGTTCAATATGTCTAATCCTCAAAAATAGCCAGAATATATGGGTTATGGTTTTGTTCTAATAAAAATTTCTATAAATGCTTTCTAAAATGTATAATACACACCACACTTTTTGTGTCTCAACCATAACTTCTAAATGTAAAAAGTCAAAAGTAAAGCGCAGCCACTGGTTTCTTTTGCCACAAAAATCTTTGCTATGTTTGCATAAAATGGCAAAGTCTCAATGAACATTCTAGTAGGCATTTTTGGAAAAAACAACTCTCTAATAAATAGACTCAGCTGAAGGCTAGATAGTATAAGTTCACAGTCAATTAACTACAATCCTTGGGGCCAGATACAATGTGAAATACAGAACTTCTTAAAGTTATTGTTATTTTGTTATTGTTGTTGTTCCTTGACCTCTATCAAGTGTCTAGATAAAAGAATAGAAAATAGACTCAAATGATACTTAATAAGTAAATGAATTAAATGAACATGTGGCCAAATTTTCTTAACTATCATTTGTTGAGCAGAAAGCATTATCCAGGCATCTGGGAAACTAAGGATATATAATAATATAATGGAGTAAAATATAAAATAATAAAAAGCTAGCAACTATTGAAATTTACATTGTGCCAATCCTTCTGTCTTGTGGAATTTTCAAAAAAGTTTGGAATAGGCTTACTATGATTTTTCTTATTTTGCACATGTGAAAATTGAGATTAGGAAGAATAAGACTCCTGACAAAGATGTCATGAATGGCAATTTCACAACTAGAACTTGAACACAGGCAATTTGTCTTTGGAACCCATAGAATTAAGGAGGTAGAAATCATGAATATGTCAGCAAGTAGATAATAATAAAATGTCACATGTAATGAGCATAAAAAAACTACTAGGAGCAAAGCGTCTTTACATAATAGATTGTAATGTGAAAGTGGGCTTCACTGAGGTGATAGAAGAATATAACTCTTGGTGGATATATGCGGCATTTATAGAGGCTATATTATTGAGAGAAATTACCAAATAAACTCAAAGCTGTTTCTTTTTTTAAATTTTTAAAAAGATTTATTTTCATTGATTTTGACAGAGAGAAATAGAGAGAAGGGAGAGGGCACAGAGCAGTCTCCATAGTTGTGTGTTATCAGTTTTCAACATGGTTTCTTTCCTCACAGGTGGACTGGGAGGCTGCACAGGGCAAGAACAAGGCTGGGGGCCTCCCACTTGGGAGGCACACGCCTGAAAGCTGGGGGCTGAACCAGGGACCTCCCACATGGGAGGCTCACTCCAGTGAGAACCGAACTGGGGGCCACACCTCAGTTTAGCATATGGGTCCATACGGGCTGGGGCTGGAATTTGATCCTCAGACCCCAGGGCTGCAAGACAAGCACTCAACTACCTGAGCCATCCTGGCATCTCCTCAAAGCTATTTCTGAGGATGCAGGAAGAAACTCCTGTATTCATGGTACTGATGAAAAAATTCCAATTTTTAGAAAATCTCAATTAAAAAAAAACAAACTACAGAAAACAAAACACAACAAAATAAAACATTTGCCTTATTTTATAACCTCTGTATAGTTTCACTTATATATTTTCCCTATGTAAAACCTATGAAAGGACTATTTAATATTTTCTGTATCTCTTTTATTACCTCATACTTGGCTGTGTTCCACAAATAATTTTTCCATCAGTCACGATTGTCAAGATCATCAATAATGCCCATTTATCAAGTTCAATGATCACATTTCAGTCCTTATCTTATTGTCTCTCTCACTAGTGTTTGATAAATTGAATGACATCATTCTTTAAATAAAGTTTCACTGGCTTTTCGTATGCCTCCCTCTAATCTGTTTTTCTCCTCCTTCTCTTGCTACTACTTCTACATCTTTTTTTTTTTTTTTTAATTCTTATTTCTAAATGCTGGAGTGGCCCATGGCCAGTTCTGCAACCACCTTTCTTCTTGTGTGTCTCTTACTTTTTATATCTTGACATCTTACTTTTTTTTCTTTTTTTTATGAAATTTTTTTTTTAATATATATTTTATTTATTTATTTATTTTGACAGAGGGGAGAGAGAGAGAGAGATATACAGAGACAGAGAGAGAACTGAACTAGGGGAGCTCCCAGTTCAGCATATGGTTCCGCACGGGCCGGGGCCGGGATTCGATCCTCGGTCCCCGGCGCTGCAAAGTGAGCGCCTAACCCACTGAGCCATCCCGGCTTCCCCGACATCTTACTTTTTAAAGATCACATTAAATCTTATTATAGACAGTTGATTTTCCAGTTTATAGCCTGATGTGCTACAGAACCTTACAACTAAGTATCTGTTGAAATTTCTTCTAAATGACCTTAAAATGTCCAATACATAACTAGTTTTAATGTAAATGACCTTTAGTCTTCCCCCATCTCAGCATTCACCTTTTATCCAATTGCTCCTAGAAATTATCCTCAAGTGTATTGATTTTAATCTCTTCCTGAACCCATTCATGTGTCTTGAAAAATCATCTCTCAAAATATACTGCATTAAACCAATTGTCTTCTTGGTCACCTACTCCAAGTTTCTATCATCTCTGACATGATCTACTTTAATGACAACCTTAATAGTTTGTTTATTTCCATTCTGGTCCTGTCGCCGATCAGAACTGTCTTTTAAAATCTTAGATAAGATCATATTACTCCCTTGCTCAAAAATTTCTGATACTTTGCCTGATACTTAGAACAGAATCCATCTTCCTGACTCAAGTTGCCAGGCCATACTGTGATTTAGCTTACAATCTAAACTTTTTCCTGCTTCATCTATGCTTACTTTGCCTCAATTACATTGACCTTCCTCTAATTCCTTAAAATACATGTAGTTTATTTCCACCTCAAAGATTGCACTTGTGTTTTCTACATCAAAAACTTCTCCACCTGACACCTTTCACTTCCTCTCTTCATTGAGGGCTCTCTTTAAATATCACCATCTTATAGAGGCCTTCCCTGACCACCTAATGAAAAATAGAAAACCCACTACATAATTCTATCATTCTTTATTCTCTTACTTTGCTTTACTTTTTCTTCATATTACTCATCACTACATTAATTTAGTGACACATTCCTCCTGATGTATTGATTCATCCAGAAGTTTCTACTGCTCATAAGGGGAGGTTATCCATACATTAAAATATAAAAATATTTTAGAAAGTGTTTTTGGAACATTTATTATTAAACTATCATATAATAAATATGAAGGACAAGCTGGGCCTTGACTAAGATGTAGGTAGGGTACCATGAGCTTTCAGAACATACCTACTTTTAATAATAATATGTTGATACAAATATATATATATATATATATACGGTATATATTCATGAAAAATATTTTGTATTCTAAATAAAGTATATTTTCCTCAATGCTTGTAAATTTATTACTTTACATAAAATGACATTGTTGATTTTATTTCAATAGATATTGCACACTGCAAATTTTCCAACATGAGATCAAGTTTTAGAAGAAAAATGCATGTTTGCTTCCCTTAAGGTGTTAAGTATTTTACTTAGTAGTAGTAAATATTTGAATAATACTGACAATTGATGATATGAACAGAGTGCTAAAAAAATACATATATTAATATACAAGTTAAAAAAGATTGTGATTGTGGATATCTCAATGATTAAGTACCGGTATAATATGAACTCTTAATTGCAGGCTTAAAGAGAACTTGCAGTTTTAAGAAGTAGGTCTCAATTTAGAATTTAGAATTTAAATGAGGACATCTATATGTAAGTTAAGTATATAATTTCCAAAATACATTAATTACAGTACAAGTTTACAATAGTCACACAGGAATAGTTATTACAATTTATCTTCTGTGAGAGAATTGCTTATGTTTTTTCAAGTCACATTCAGAACTTCTTGCTTGCAACAATTGCCTTACTATTTCAAACCAGAAAGAGTCTTGAACTATTTGTTGCAGGTTAGCATCTTTGTTGATGTCTATACTATAAAAAGAAATGGTCAAAGTACTAACAACAGACAATAAATATCCCCTGGTTCTGTATAATTCTCAGAAGAAAACATATGATTTCAATTTGAACCCATTTTGTAAATGTGTTATTTCATTTAAGGTGTCAGTGTAGGAGCAGTCATGACCATAACAAATGCCATCTTAGAGTTTTGCTAATATTCTCACATGAAGATTTCTCAGAAGGAACTTATTTGTTTTTCAAGCTCTTTCAAAAGCAAACTCTATCTGAGCAGTATATCTCTATTTCTTCTATTATGTCCACAAGAGTTGAATAGAACGCCTCTATCTCTCAAATACTTAAATAATAAGTTTTTATGTAAGTTAACATTCCAAAGAACTATAGCCCACATTTTTTACCTATCAAATATTTTAGAACTAGTTTGAATAGGTATCATCTAAAATAAATATAAATCATAAATGCAATTTAATCTCTTCATCTTGTTCTTAAGTGAATAAAATATTAAAATAAATATAAGTAAGAATAAAATCTAGAATAAAAAAATAATAGTTGCAGCTATTTATTAAGCACTTACTCTGTTCCAGGCCCTTGTTTAGTGGTTTACACTTTTTTTCTCTCCATTTAATTCTCATAACATTTATATACATTTCAAGTTTGTCCCTTTTTGATAGGTAAGGAACCTGAGGCACTAATTAATAGTAGCCCATAATCATTTAACTAAAAAGAGGATTGATATTCAAATTCATACAAGTGGACATAAGAGCCAGTCTTAACATCTACACCATCGTGACATTCTCATTCATTCATTTGTTTGCTTTTTCTTTTAAGAATGTAATTAACCCCAATGCTCACTTGTTCAGATTGTCAAAATGTGATTCCCCCACCCCGGCCCATTTTAGGAATGTCATCTTAGACTGATTATTTCCTTTCTAATTTAGTGTCTTCACCCCAAATGGGAATAGTACAAAGAACATACCTCATAGGACAGTTAAATGAGATAATAGATGTTAAGGGACACATAGCGTGAAGAATTATTGGGTGAGTGTAGAATAATATTTTTCATTTAAGACAGGTTTATGGAGCACTAACCAGGTACTTCCCTATCACTGGGCAGGGTACAGCTCTGTATTACGGACACATACTCTTTCTGCACATTTTATGACTATACCTAAAAAGAGGGTTCATATTAATCATTTATTGAATAAAAACTCTACTACTGTGTATTATTGACATATATTATATATATACTCTTTCTGTACATTTAATACCTGTATCTGTATTAATCATTTATTCCACAAAAATCTCCTGAGCATTTGATATGTGCTAACTGTTAGGTACTGAAAGATCAGAGAGCTATATATCCAAACCTACTATGAACACATATCTGGACATGTTTGGAAAACTGATGAGGCAAGTCTAAGTTACATCAATTTGTATGAGGTGAGAAGACATCTTAAAGGAAAAATAATAACTAAAGCTCATTGTTCAATAATGTCAGTTTTATTTAAATGCTACTTGTATATATGGCTAGCCAATTTAATCCCACAGATCTCTACAGGTGGTATCATTGTAATATTGATTTTAAATATATGAAATTTGAGGCCCATGGAGATTTGAATAACTTGCCAAAGATCACTCAAAAATTGTGTTATGAGTCAGTATCCAAATAGTCAAGAAGGCCTAGACTCTACACTTTACACTGAGCATTTTATAAGATTGGAATGCAAGAAACAATTCTATGTCGCCCGTTTAATGGACAGGCTAAACTAAATCAGAGGGGTATTCCATTTCCACAATGCCATAGAGGATCAATCAAAACTTGATACCTAGAATGCTTGTTTGGGTATGGTGTCTGGCTGGAGAAAGCAGTACCTAGAAAACCCAGCAACAATGCCTAACAGAAAGAGTAGTAGAGAGTTTGGTCAATCTGTCAACAGCAGCCAGGGTGGGGGAGGATACTGCCGGACACAGAACAAGCATCACGGTCTGTCAGAAGCCATAGTGATGTGTGAAATAATGCAGCCAAGAGACAGGGTGGTGTATAGGGAAAGAAGATCAAAGCCGAACAAGCAAACAATAAACAAATTAGTACTCACAGCAGCTCTAGTGAGTTAGAAGGGTTCATGAGCTCAGGGAAAACATCCACCCGAATTCTCAGAACTATTGTGGGTTTATTTTACAAGACAGAATAAGAGCTTTTGAAATGTGGAGAATGAATGATTATAATGCTCATTTTACATATATCTTGGCGTGGCTTTGCATACAGTCATTCACTGCACAATGACGTTTTGGTCAACTACAGGCCACATGTATACTATAATGGGGGTCCCATAAGATTTTTATAAAGCTGAAAATTTTCTGCTGCCTAGTGACATTATAGTGGTTGAAACATCATAGTGAACAGTTGTAAAAATCAACAAGGTTGTGGTTAAGATGGGAAACAGTTTGAACCTGGGTGTGGATAAGGGCGACATTGAGGAGCTCCTAAAGACCTGAATTTAGTTGCTGAACAAGAGGCAACAGGGGGGAAAAATAGCTGCAGGGGGAAAAAACCCCAACAAAACACCCAAGTAAATTTTTCAGTTAAAGGTTTAGCAGGAGCTCCTTAAAAAATTCAAAAACATGGACTCCAACACTTAAAGGTTTTCGCCAACAGAGAGGAATGCTCATGGTACATTACCTACTTTTCAGCAAATCTACAATAAAAAAAGGAAACCACCATGGACATATTTCTGAAAAGAATGACCCCCATCCTCAGGAAGAGCCTCAAGCAGTTTCTTCAGGAGGTGTTCCAGGTGAAGGCAGTGCTACCATAGCAGGTGACAGATCCGGGCTTGTTATTGCTTCTAAAGACCTTTCAGTGGGACAAAAGGTGGAGGTGGAAGACAGTAATATTGATGATCCTGACCCTGTATATGCCTAGGTTAGTTTGCGTGTTAGTTTTTAACAACAACAACAAAAAAGATTAAAAAATATAATAAATAGGGGAAGCCAGGATGGATCAGTGAGTTAAGTGCTCGCTTTGCAGCTCCAGGGACCGAGGATTAAATCCTGGCCCTGACTTGTGTGAACCCATATGCTGAACTGGGGTGTGCTTCCCATTCGGGAGGCCCCCAGTTCAGTTCTCGCCCCCCCTCCCGGTTTGGCCCCTGGCTTGAGGAGGCGCTGCTCCCATGGGGGAGGCCCCTGGTGCACTTCCTACCCTGCACGGCCCCTGCCCATCTGTGTGGAATGAAACCATGTGGAAAACTGATGGCATACAACTATGGAGACTGTTCTGGACCCTCCCCCTTCTCTCTGTCTCTCTCTGTCTCTGTCTCTGTCTAAAACAATAAAATAAATCTTTAAAAAAAGGTAAAATAAATAATTTGAAAATAGAAAAAATGCTATAGTAGATTAAAGATATAAAGAGTCCTTGTACCGCTGTACAATGTATTTGTGTTTTATGTTAAGTGTCATAAAATAGTTGAAAATTTAAAAGATTGAGGTTTATGAAGTAAAATGTTACAGTAAGCTAAGGTTAATTTATTATTGAAGAAAGGAAAACTTTTCATAAATTTATTGTAATCTAAGAGTGCAGTGTGTATCAAGTGCCATGAACAGTCATGTTCCAGGCCTTCACATTCACTCACCACTCACTCTCTAACTCACCCAGAGCAACCTGCATGTGGTCCTGTATGCTTCATTCATGGTAAATGCCCTATCCTATACAGCTACCATTTTTTAACCTTCTAAACTGTATTTGATTGTACCTTTTCAATATTTAGATACAGAAATACTTAGCATTGTAGTGCAATTGCCGGCAATAGTCAATACAGTAACATGCTGTATAGGCTGTAGCCTAGGAGAAATAGGCTCTACCATCTAGCCTAGGTTTGCAGTGGGCTGTATCATCTAGGATTACTGTGTAAGTGCTCTGTCTTTGATGTACACACAATGATGAAATCACCTAATGTCACCTTGCTCAGTACATATTCCAGTCGTTAAGCAACACATGACTATACTCAGATTTCATAAGTCAGGTATGATCTCTGCTCTTAAAAAATTCATGGTCTCTTAGGTGAGAGAAATATGCAAACATATACTTAAAACATGGCTATAATTGAGTTCTACACAAAGTTCAAAAGCAACACATTCAGTAAGAAAGATGATTAACTCCTCACTCAACATTCTCCCTTATTTCCCATTTCTCTCCAAAGTGTCCTTTTATACTATGATTGCTGCTGGAATATTTATAATATATAATTAAACCTAAATCTTCATTCATGAGAGAAAATTCCTTCTACAAGTCACGCATTTGCTCCCTCTCTCATTCTATGTCACGTAGGGACAGAAAACAGAGCAGGAGAAGTAAATGCAAGTTAATTTTAAAATTTGTGCTAGTTATGCTCTGTAATGTCACCACAAACACTGAATTAGTGAATACAGAATTGCTTATGCTAGGGGAAATACAGAGTTAGTTTTCTTTAAAGCTCTGGTCACAATATTTTCATTAACCAATCAATACATAACTTTATTTCATATGTGTTTCTCTTTAAACATCTTTTTTTAACATATAGTTTTGATTCATTTATATTAAATCTACAGCTGAAGGTACTATAATTCATGCCTGAACAGAATGTATCTAACATACGTATTTTGTCTATAAGGCATATAATTGCCTTCTTGTGCTTAGAAACCAAGATTGCACTTCAGCACTACCCTGCGGCCCACTTTAAACAAAAGAGTTACCAAAAAAAAGCACAAAATGCAAAATATGTCACAATTAAAAAGCTGGAAAAGAAATAAGAACTGGGGGAAGCTGGGGTGGCTCAGCAGGTTGAATGATTCCTTTGCAGCCCTGGGGACCAAGGATCAAATCCTGGCCCTGGCCCGTGCAGACCCATATGCTGAACTGGGTTGTGGTTCCCATGCGGGAGGCCCCCAGTTCAGTTCTTGCCCCCCAGTTTAGCCCATCTCAAGGGGGCATGCCTCCCATGTAGGAGGCCTCCAGCCCAGTTCCCACCCTGCGTGGCCCCCTGCCCACCTGTGTGGAATGAAACCATGTCAAAAACTGATGATGTACAACCATGGAGACTGATCTGTGCACTCCCATTTTTCTCTGTCTTTCTCTGTCTCTGACAAAAACAATAAATCTTAAAAAAAAAAGAGAGCTGAAGTAAGAAGGCAAGATCGTTGCCTTGTGTGACCTCAGCTAGAAATGCATACCCAGGGCAACCCCAAAATTTCCTTACCCTGTGTATGTTTGTCAGTGACTTGAAAGTACCATGAGTGATACTTTGGGGATTCCAATAAATTTTAGCAAGTGGATGACTATGCAAATAAAGCAACAATAAGTAATGAGGATTGACTTTATTGGGCATATATGACACCACTGATTTCCTTAAAATCTTTTTCACTTAAAAATTGATTCTAATTGAGACCTAAGTAATAATGAAAATTGAATATATTTTAATCAATTAAATAAGATATCTTGGCCCACAGATAATACACTAGCAAACACATAAAAATCTTCATAAAATATCTCTTGTTTATCAGGACATAATAGTCACACACATTTTATCTAATGTTTTATAATTAATAAGTGTATGTGCATTATACAAGGGCTGTCTGGAAAAAATCCAGCCATAAATGTTTCTATTTTTCATATTACATGGCTGGATACTTTCCAAACAGGCCTCATATATCTTCACACCCAAAATATGAGTTTAGTATTTTTTATTAAAAAAAAAAAAAAATCATACTTAGGGTGACCAGACGTCCCGCTTTTGGTGGGACAGTCCTGATTTTTAACAATTTGCCCTGCGTCTCACAGCATTTTAAAAAAGTCCCGATTTTTGGAAAGAATGCACGACAAGATAGGGAACGGCGGGAGATAGACCAAATTTTTAATCAAGAACTCCCCCCCCTCCCCCCCCCCGGTCAATGGTGTCCTGCTTTACCAATGTTAAAATATGGTCACCTTAGTCCTCTTGTGAAGAAATTGCCCCCAAAGACTTTTTTGTTTGTTTATTTTTCCTGAACAAATTACAATGACATATATTTATCCAATAAATTAGTGAATGTGAAGCTACCTCCCTGGCCACAATTGATTATAGAAAGAATTAGTTTGTGAGTCAAAGGTAACCTGGTTAGACCAATCATTATAAAAGCCAACTAACTGTCTTTGAGGCAGCTTGGTACAAAACTATTTCCAATTAGGGTAGTCCATGTTGAAGGCTGATAAACCTACCTGGCTATATAATAGGTTTTTATGGATCGTGAAATATTACACTTGTTTTATTTAATATGATGTTTAATTATTTTTTCCATTTATCTCTTAATTATATCACTCCAGGCTTGAAACTCGCAGCCCCAAGCTATTATAAATTTGCTAACATTGTTTCACTACATGTCCTTACAATAAACTCCCATCAGCAAAGATAGGCTCTGTCTATCTGTTTGTTACTAGCAATAGGAATATAATTGAGTATTGCCAAGGCAATTGAAGCTCAAAGCATTTGAGTGAACTAGTTAAGGTCACACAATCAGAGGTGACATTAGCTACCAACCCAATATCCTGATTTCAGAACTGCTCATGCAAACAACAGCTATTTCATTTTGTTTATACCAACACTGTCAAGGTCACAATATTGGCACATGTTCCACATGGATTCAGGGAAAGATGAAAATACTTTGCATGTTAAAAACTCACTACAGAAAAACTTAATTTTATTCTTAGGCATGGACACTGAAGATAAATTGTTTGATCTTCATTTACAATTTCATTGCGTTTTGCTTGTTTATCTAATCTTTTTTAAAAAATGTATTTTAATGTTTTGAGAGAAGGGGAGGAGAACAGAGCAGTCTCCATAGTTGTACATCATTAGTTGTGACAAGGTTTCATTCCACACAGGTGGATGTAGGGACACATGGAGTAGGAAACAAACTGGGGGCCATCCACATGGAAGGTGAGAACTTTTGCCACCATCTTGGTGGTATCAGTTGCACCACGGTTCACCATATGGGTTTGCACGAGCCAGGGCTGGGATTCAACCCTCAGACCTAGTGGTTGCAAAACAAATGCTCAACCTGCTCAGCTATGCAGGCATCCCTATCTAATTGTTGTTTTAATAAACAATTTTAAATTTGAAGAAATTTTAGCATGCTGAAATTTATTTGCAGGGAAAAAGGCCCTCCATTTATAAAGAGGAGATAAAAATATTCACAGATTAAAGAAAAACTCATCATTAACCTCAGGCTTACTATGTAAAACCTTACAAGGACAAAACACTTCACTTGATATTAATCAAGAGCCAGCCTCCCTAGGCAGGGGAGACCTGAACAGGTTGAACTCATGACATGATGCTTGTGAAGTGCCTTGGAATACTGTCACTCCCACTGAGACCCCTGATGCTGCCACTTCTGATGCCAAACCTGCTGTCTCTCCATGTTTGCCTCTTGTTTTTGCTGCTTCGTGTTCATGTCTGATCAGCCAAGGAACACACTCAAAATCTACTTCTTCCAGGGAAATCAAAGCACTTTTAGCAGCCAAATTATGAAATGCTGGGACTAAGGATCAGTAACCATGATTGATTATACTCCAGATCTTGTGTCTGGAAAGGGGGATCCAATAAAAACCGAAAACCTTGAATCTAGAGCTAAAACAGTAATTCTCCAAATCATTAGAATGAAAAACAGAAAAATTTGAAGAATGTATGTAAATTGAAGACTGGCATAATATTTTAATGGTTGTCATCATTACAAGTGCCTAAAGAATATCTAAACAGAGATAGAAGATCTGCAGTAGAAGAATGAGAAATAGCAAACAAAGTACATCCTATTTCTTTTTTTTAATATATTTTTATTTATTTATTTATTTTTGACACAGAGAGAGAGAGAGAGAGAGAGAGAGAGAGAGAGAGAGAGAGAAAGAGAGAGAGAGAGAGAGACAGAGACAGAGAGAAAACTGAACTAGGGGAGCTCCCAGTTCAGCATATGGTTCCACATGGGCCGGGGCCGGGGCCGGGATTCATTCTCTGGTCCCGGGTGCTGCAAAGTGAGCGCTTAACCCACTGAGCTATCCCGGCTTCCCTAATCCTATTTCATATAGTCAGGTGAATATGCATTTAACTGGTTTTTACAACTCATTTATTTATGTACATAGAGATGTACATATTATATTAAAAATGCTAGAATACGTGTTACCTTTACTAATATGTTGCCATTTCATGTAATTATTGACAAATAAGCAACATAAATATTGCATGTATGTATTTCTTATTTCAGTTATTCATTCAGCCATCCTAATTGTTGAATTGAAACCATTTATTTGTAGTTTACTCATATATATTTAACACCTATCCTGGAATGTACACTGTACATGACATTAACAATACAATGATGGTCAAGGGAGACCCTACACTGGCTATCAAATAAGTTTCCAGTTAGAGGAAGAACAATAGAATTCCTAAGAGGAGGAGGAAGAGGAACAGGAAGAGAAAAAGGAAGGGGAAGGAGAGAAAAGGAGGTGGAGAGAGAAAGCCAGAGGTCAGAAGAGAAGCCCAATTGAAAATTAAATGAAACCTTCTAAACTGGGCTCATACATGTAGCAGAAGAATAAGGGTCCACGTTGACAAACATTCTCTTCTTAAATGTCAGGACATTTTCAAAAATCATCATTATCGCTGACATGTTAAACAATATGATAAACTTCTTTCATCTGAAAGTATCAGAGAAAAAGATGGTTCTATGCAAATGCATTTCTCTGATAGGGATAAATTCCAAACAATCTCCTTTCCTGGCAGAGTGCCTCAGGGACAGAAGCTTCAAAATCAAAAGGACTGGACTTTTCAGCCTGTTGACCCTCCTTTATAGCTGGGAGAGTCTGGCTAAAATTAGATAGCTTCTTTAAAACTCAGTAAATTGGGGGGATGTCAGGATTGCTCAGTGGTTCAGCCTTTGCCTTGCAATTGGTTGGATTTCTAGTCTCAGCCTGTGCAACCCCATATGATGAACTGCAGTGCCACCAGTAACTCCCTGGAGATGGCTCAGCAGCAAAGGTTCTCACCTCTCATGTGGGAAGCCACAGTTTGGTCCCTACCCTAGTGAGCCCTACATCCTATCGCGTGGGATGAAACCACGTCACAACTAATGATATACAACTATGGAGACTGCTCTAAGCCTTCCCCACTTCTCTCTCTCTTTCTGTCTCCTCTCAAAAAACAAAATAATAATAAATTAAAAAGAAAAAAAGGGGAGGAACAGAGAGCTGCTATGACCAGGCCAGAAGCCAAGCAGCTTGTCTTCTCTAACTCCTATACTGCCAGTCACTTAAGGGTAATTCAGCATTTGTTACAGACATACAGCTCAGTTCAGGGTTCAACGGACCTGAAAATGGATTGTTTGTGTAGACCATGCCTCTGTGCAGCCTTTACTAACTCTCTCCTGGTCTGAGGGCTCACTTAGCTCCCTGTGATTTTATTTTTACAAAGAAAACACTTCTATCTGATATTCCAAAATCTGTGTCTTTTATTATGCATTTATTGAACTCCCCCTCTTTTTGTGTTGTTAATTCTCCTTTTTTGGAGCTCTGCTTTGCCAGACTGAGTACCAAATATTTACAGAATTATATAGTAAGAGTTCGTGTTTTGATGAAAAACCACTGTGCTCGTTTGGCTACCAAGAGGGTCATTCTGTTGTTGTTTCTACAATTTAACATTTGGATTGGCAGATGGGGTGGAAAAGACTTATCCTAGGGCACGTTTGTGTAATATATTGATCCCTTTAATGCCCAATGCAGCAGTAACACACAAAAATAAAGAAAAGACTGTGCTACATATTGTGTTTATCCTACCAAACCCCTCGTATTCATCCTTAATAATATTTGAAAGCATTTTTTGTAATTAACTTCATCCAAACTGATGCCATGTGATTTATATCTTAAGCACTAGGCCACTGGAGGCTTGTAAAACTCAAAAGAATCAAGTGATGCATCTTTTTTCAATGAGCCATTGAAGCAAAGTAAATCTATCTTTCTATATCAATCATCTATCTGATCTATAATCTATTTATTTTATTTTAGTTACTTTATTTTATTTGATGATTCCAGCCTATTGCCACGGTTGTATCTGTAAATAAATACATTGGAAAGTTTCTCAGGCTAAGGAGGTAGAGTGAGTATAGGAGGGCTCATTTGGGTGATTGGGGCAAGCTCCTACTTCATGCTCCTCTAAAGGTTGACAGAATGATCTTTCTAATAATGCAAATCTAATTATGTTATTTCTTGCTTACAAACTAGTCAATAGCTTCCCATCACTTTTAGGATTCAGCTGCCTCAGCATGTCAGAGCTGCTTAGGCTACATTTCTATTTTTTCACACTCAATTCCCAAAAGTCTGTGGCTTCTACTCCTGAGCCCACCAGCCCACACAACAACAACAACAACAACAAAAACAATTGGCAGTGCTTGAAAATACTGGGCTGTTTCACGCCTTTGTTGAATCAGGGAGGTAAAAACATTCTCCTGCTTTTCCTCCTGGCAAAGTTCAACAGAGCTTTCAAAACCAACTCTCTAATTATTTCTTGGAAGCTTTCATTGAATCATCTCTGCAGACAGAACTTGTAACTGTTCTGTTTTCCTTGAGTTTATAACTATTTTTATCACCATAGTGACTGTACTATATTAACATTTTAGATATGTTTTTAACTGGAATATATAAACATTAATTTAAATACATTTCTCCAATTACATGGGAGAAACCTACTTTTGATAATATTTGTTTTATTGTTCTACTTCTTATGCTTATTACTGAGCGTGGCACATATAAAGCTCTAAATAAAATATTTTATCTTCATTTAACTTTCAAAAATGCATATTCTTTCCCATAAAGTGCCCCAAATTTGCCAATTTATCATGTCCACTTGGCTTAACAGTATCTGAACTTGAGGGAAAAAAATTATAGTAACTCTGTAAACTATTAAGGTATGTGCTTATTTAACTAATCCAGATGTTAACCTATTGTGGTGATTTTCATTTTTTTTTCTTAAGAAAATTAAAGATTGAAACTTGATCTCAAAATCTGAGTCTAACTCTACTCCCCTATATTGTACATTTGGTTAACAAAGTAAGCTTCCTATTTTATTACAAAATAGCTTAAAATAAAAATTTATAATATCTTGATTTTCCAAATAACTTTACCTCATTTCTACCCTATGAAGCACGTTAATTATTTTTTAATTTTTCAAAAAATAGAAAAAAGATGAATGATGAAATGATAATATATTTAAGCTACTCATATATAATTCCATTGATTCAGACTACTACTTCACTACTTTTGCATGTTATAATATAGGTCTATATCTGTTTTTCTATATAATATTGTGCATTCCAAAATATTCACATATTTATTTTATCATTAAATTTTGATAAATGAACAATTCATAGATCTTTTTATTCTGATCAAGAGAAATGAATGTTGCTATTTCATTCAAATATAAGATAAATAAGCTCAATCCAACCTTTCCACCAATTGCATAAAATGACTTTATGCACATAAAAATGTACCAATTATAGTGTTCTGTAACAAAGAAAGCTTTTAAAATCCATATGCCTCCTTTTCATTCAAAACATATTTGTGCTTATTTATAAAGAAAAAAGATTAACCAAATATTCTCTGATGACTTAAGTTTCATCTTTAAAAATAATTCAGAAAGTGACCTTAAAAAAGGCATTAATGTTTATATGTTTATGTTGGTTTTAATCTCTTTGCCTTGTCCCTAGCCAAGAATTCATTTTAGTTGCAAATTTCAAGTAATCTTTATTCAAAATGTGTATGTGTACTTTTTAAATGTCCCTGCAGGAGAACTCATAAGAATTGGCAAGGTTTAGACTCACCTGAATCTACTCAAATATGAAACACATATCTAAAATAAGTAAACAGCTTTATCCTAAGTTTTTTAGAATGACTGCTGATGCCTATTACACACTCACTCCTTGTGGATATCACCATCTCATTGTCAATTTCATTGTGTGGAACCCTAGGGACAATGCCACACCTGTCAAAATTCTCAATGATTTCAGTTTGTTTTAAATTTCATATGTAGTAGCCCCATGCCCTTAGTCATGTGGAGGATATGTTCTAAGACCCCAGTGGATAGTACTAAATAAACTCTATATATTCTATGCTTTTTCCTATATATACATACCTATAATAAAGTTTAATTTATAAATTAGGTACAGTAAGATATTAATAATAATTTAACTAATAATAAGATAAAATTAAATACTAATAAGATAAATAAGATAAAATTAAAACTAATAATAAGATAAAATTTAAATAATAGACTGTAATAGAAATTACATGAACATGGTCTCTCTCTGTCAAAATCTTATTGTAGTATACCCACTCTTTTTTCTATATGATGAGATGAAGTGAGGCACCGAGACATCTCATTAGGCTACTGTTGACTTTCGGACAGTGCCTAAGAAGCCCTTTACAACTTCATATTCAAATTGTCAGCATTACTCTTATGCTTTGGGGCCATTCTTAAGTAAAATAAGGGCTACCTGATTACAATCACTGCCATACTGCAACGTTCTGCCTGCTAACAGACTAGAGGGCTACTAAGTGACAAATAAGTGGGTAGTGTATACAGCATGAATATACTGGAAAGGAGATGATTCATGTCTTGGTATGAATCATCCATGCCAAGACATGTGCCAAGACATGGATGATTCATGCCAAGGACATGTCTTGGACATGGCAGAATGGTGTGAGATTTCATCATGCTATTCAAAATGGCTCATAATTTAAAACTTATTGTTTATTTCTAGAAATTTTCCTTTAATAGTTTTGGGCTGAGGATGACCACAGGGTAACTGAAGTTAAGAAATGTGAAATCTTGGTAAGGAGATATGTATGTGTGTGTGTATTTTTCACTGGCTTTGAACACATACTACCCATCTTTGTGATTTCACTTCTCCTCACTTTTCAATGTTTCTAACTGAAATTATACTTTAACACACATTGCATCATAAATAGTTAAATGAAGAATGTTATAGAAGTAAGAAATAATCTTCCAGGATGTACATATTTTAGTTTTATCAAGAAAATCACTGTGTTGGGACATGGGGCTACGGTTGGTCCCATCTTTGTAAGCCAAAATTCAATCAAGCATTAGTTTAGCAAAAAAATAAATTGGTTTCTCAGGAGCAGCAGATATTGTATAATAAGAAATTAATAATTCACATCCTAAAGTGGCAAGCTAGAAGGGCTTCAGAAATGTGTTGAGAAACATTGTCTTCTCTATGGGACATGATTCCACCAATAGGTTTCCCAAAGGCAGAAATGTACTAACATTTGCCATCACTCACAGCGTATACAGACATATTCTCCCCATTCCCACCCCATAAAAAACAGAAAGCTTGACCAATTTTAACTCCTGATTTAATTTTAGTACACAAGTCCAAAATTTCACCATGCATTCATAAAAATTCTGATGTTCCTAACTGATGTCTCATATTGCAGTTTAATGTTCCTTCTGGGATGTTACCCCAGTTAGAGATGCATGGCATTAAAACATTACTAAAATGTCCACTAATGTATGTATGTATGTATATCTATATACATATATTAAAGATTTATTTTATTGTTTTGAGAGGAGAGAGAGAGAAGAACAAGGGCCCGGAGAAGTCTCTATAGTTGTCCATCATTAACAGTGACAGTTTTATTCCACACAGGTGGATGTGGGGCTGTGCTTGGCAGCAACTGAACCAAGGACCATCCACATGGGAGGCGAGCCTGATCACCACACAGCCACCTCGGCGATTACCAATTGTGCCACACAGTTCAGCATGTGGGTTCGCACGTGCCAGGACTGGAATCGAACTATGGACCTTGCAACTGCAAGGCAAGTACTCAACCACTGAGCTATCTGACTTCCCCAATCTTCATAATATTTTGATGAGAACTGAAAAGTGTCACCTTTGATGGCTGGTAATACTTTTTGTGTGTTTTTGTTTGATATTTCAATTTGTACTTCTTTACATACTTCCTTTCTATATTTGTTCAACTAGCTTTCAGGATTTATACTTGGGGTATCTTTTGCCATCAGATTTAGTATTGCTGTCTTTACAGGCACTTGAAATCAAGCAGTTTTATTAAAAGGGAGAAGTACCTTGTGGCAGCAATGTCACAGCTAGGAAAACAACACATTGCTGATGTTACTTAATTTCACATTAGGCTGATCTAATCAGCTAGCTTTATTTATTTTCTCAACTCTTATGTCATGGGTGATTTCGTGAATCCATAGTGTCTCAGATATATAGATCTGGAATAAACAAAGACCATTTAGTTCAACCCCCTCAGGTTGGCAGTCAGAAAACTGACTCCTAAAGGGAGAAAAATACAGCTATTTGCCCAAAGGCTCACACTTGCTTGTAGAAGTACCAGCAGGTCTAAAAATACCCCAAGAATCCTGATTTCAGTCTGTCAATTCTTACACAACATGGATAATATTTTTAGTAACATAAGCAGTTTGTATTTTTTAAAAGATCTCTAAACTTTAAAATAATGTGTTGAAATTGGAAAAATTCAAACAGTAAACTCATTTTTCTTATTTTTGCCAAGTTTCCTTATCTCAGAAAAATAAATAAAAATTAATTAGAATCATATATGAATTGTTTATCATGTAACTTGTCACAGAATTTAAAGAGACTTCATATTATTTAAAATTCACAAAAAAAATCATAAGCAAGCCCTTAATTGAATATTTTAATTTAAGAATATTATATTTTAGCAAACATTTACATTAGAAAACTTGCAATTGTAAATTTTTTCTCTACCTCTAAGGATGTAAATCTACATCCTAGCCATGTCTTTCTCAAGAACCTGGGGGTCATTTGTTTTTTGCAATATAATTATCAGGAAAGATGATCATCATTTAGTCTCTGTGGGCATATACAAACCTAACTTCCATAAGCACCAATTAGCAAATACAGGTGGAATAACAACATTGACCAACCTTTCTCCTAAAGCCCTCCCATGTTTTTCCATTAGCCTATTTCAGCATTTAAAAATTCTCCTGTCTTTTCTTTCAGAGTTTAGCTCACTTAATCACCCCTACTGCAATGTTCTTGAACCCTACTGAAATGGTCTTGAATAAAGTCTTTCCCACCTGTTTAATGCAATCTGGTGCAATTCTAATTTGACACTTGAAAGACATTTGCTCTTAATTCTATGTGTATTTAATTAACAAACTGTTTTTACTGGCTTCACTTTGACATTAGTAATCACAGTACTGGTGATATGGGCCAAGTAAAGAAAAAGAAGCTCCCATACCCTTATAGAAATTTCTGTTCTCCTTTTGCTTAGTTTAATTAGCTCCTTGGTTTTACTATTTTGTTTGTGCTTAGAATTTCCCCAGTGTCTCTGACTTTAGCAAATTATTCTTATGCTAAGTCTCCAGCCTTAGTGAATCACCCTGGAATTTGTATCTGCCAAACATCAATTATCCTGGAACCTGATTTGTGTTGTTGATTGTGGCTAACTATTCCTTCCAGGTTTTTGGACTAAACTTTTAGGCAGATAACGCCCCAGGAAAAACCAGTAGGGTGGGGGAGGGGGCCACATGATTGAATAAATAGAGTTTCAGTGATTTTAAAGTCTGCCTTTGGGACAATGCTTTCAAATTCATTAACTGAATCTGTCTCTCCTTATCTAGGGACCATGAGCATATGAATTATACCCCAGGGAGTGTATAATTCATCCCAACCTAAGAAAGGATATGGGGGCCCCTTTCCCCTTTTAGCCTAGTAAGGGGAGATCTTCATGATACCCCCACCCTAACAGACAGACACAACTATCACACTCAGCAGGAAGTAAATACCGAAAAAAAGAGACCTTCAGCCCCTCAGCTTCCCATAGAGATTTTGGGGGGATCATATCTCTCAAGAGAAAAGTACCGTAGGCAGGCAGCTAGAGTAGAGGGTGTTTGGGAACCCTTCCATATGACCCACCTTCTACCTAAGCCTCATTATGTCATCATTATAATATCCTACATATGCCCAGAAGTTCATTAATATCATTAGATCAGACTGAACTCTGGGAAGGAACTCACACAGGTAAATAGATGTAATGGCCCTCTGTCAATCAAGACTGTCAATCAAAAGGCCCCACACCCAGAAAGAGATTCCCCCTGCTAAGGAAAAAAGATCCACCTCTTTGTGCTCAAGGCCTGTTTCCATCCCTTGGAAGTGTGGTTTTACTATTTTCTCTATCAAAAAACTCTTTTTTCACCCCTGTACTTGGGCGTCTTGCTCAATTCTTTGTTCAGAACGCCAAGGACCTGGACATAGCACTGAGCAGAGCCCCATTTTCCTTGATGTTAGAGTTCTTTGATAACAGACATAATTTTTAAAGTCCTTTGAGAATATGAAAAACATGATATAAGTCAGGGGTGGCCAACTTTTCTGTATATAAGATCTACCTTTTATCTTAAAAGTGTGTCGCGATCGACTTGTTGTCATAGGCGTAGTCTAAGTGGGAAGAAGGGGTGTGAAATGCATACTATGTTTACACACTGTGTTTCAGTATAAGGTGCATTCCAGCGAGGTATGGGTAGATAAGTAAAATATATGTTCAAAACTATTTTTTATTTTTTAAATCACTTATTAAGTTTTCAAGATATAGGCTCATAAAGAAAATAAATTTCCAGACCCAACTTTTGATAGCAGCATTCCGTACATGCGGTACCTAAAAAATTCGATTTTCCGACACTTTTTCAAGATAGATTTTTACTAACTTAAAATGCAATTTAATTTTTTTATCAACTGCAATGTATAAGTTGTTGTACTATTTGTTCATAAATATGAAAAAGTTGTTATAAAAATGCACAG
>PVKE010021904.1:0-26030 GCA_004027555.1 Craseonycteris thonglongyai
AGCGAGCATTTCAGGTGGTTTAAAATAGAGCATATTAATAATGATGGGTCAATGTAGGTGACCAGATTTTAACATTGGTAAAGCAGGACACCATTGACCGGGGGGGAGGGGGTTCTTGATTAAAAATTGGGTCTATCTCCGGCCGTTCCCTAGCTTGTCGTGCATTCTTTCCAAAAATCGGGACTTTTTTAAAACGCCGCGGGACGCAGGACAAATTGTTAAAAATTGGGACTGTCCCGCCAAAAGCAGGACGTCTGGTCACCCATTGTAGGTTCATCAATTGTTACAAATGTACCACTCTGGTGGGACATATTGATAATGAGGGAGGCTGTGTGTGTGCGTGAGGAGGGTGTATATGGGAAATCTCTGTACCGTCTCTTCAATTTTTCTATGAACCTTTAAAAAAGTCTCATAAAATATAGTATATCAATAAAGTAAAGCCAACAGGTCAGAATAAGGTTGCCATTGAAATGATAGTTTGTCACAGTTCTCAAGAAGAGGGAGCATGTCACGCCATAGGAGGCCATGGGAGCACCAGGGTTGGTCAGGAGGCAGAGGGAGCCCAGAGAAAGGTAAGTAAGAGCCTCTGTTGTGGTTTCCATGGGAAGGGATGGGTGAGGCAGGGTAAACCATTTACAATCAGCTAGTTCGAATAATTTCAGCAGGCTCTGGGCATAGGGCCTGTCCCTAGTTGTCTGTTACCTGGCCCTGGGGCAATTAAGGGAGGAATATAGTAGCCAGGAATGTGAGAGGCTGACAAAGGAGGTAGTTGGGTGTGTGGATTCTAGATGGGACAGTTTGCACTTGAAAAAGTGTGCTTGTGGGTAAATAGTTTATCATCTCTAGAAACTGGCTAACCACACGAAAGGCAGTCTCTCTGGATCAGCAAGTATCCAGAAGTCAAAGCATTGGATACAGAAAAGAAGAAAGACAGTAATGTCCTTAACGTGGTAGGATACTTGTTATGTGCCTGGCACTGCACTCAGGCTTTATGTCACCTAAGTCCCAACAGTTCTAAGAGGTTACAGATGAGGAAACAGGCCCCAAAACAAGTAGCAACCTTCCCAAGGTCATAGAGCTAGTAAATAGTGACATCTGGTCTGACTCCAAAAGCAGTTTTCTAAGTAGTTTCCAAAGAAGGTCCAACATTCATTTTACCAACAAAGGGGTAAGACTCATATCGCAGTTCTTAATCTTGACCCTGAAGGCCAGAGGAATCCTGTCCCCTTTCTGATCTCTAACATTTGATACTGCTTTGTCTCACTAAGACCCTTGTCACTCAGTGCTCTGCTTCTGCTCTCACCACGGGCCAACGCCCTACCTGAGGGCCTGTCCAAGCAAGATCTCTACCCACAAAGCCAGTGAGCAATGAGGCTGGTCAAGCAGAGAATCCAAGGGTCATGGCCCTAGGCGTCTAAGGCCATCAACACCTAGTTCCAGGCCTCAGCGAGGTTCCCTGCAGCCGAACCCACCACACTGCTATCCTCAGAGCAGCGCTGGCCCGCCTTTAGGATTCTGTCCAGAGCACCGTGCTGAGCTCACAGTGCCATCAGCCCTGGGCACTACTGAGTCTACAGCCATCCACATCTGCTTACCACGCCCTCATAGCACCTCCCTCCCACACCCCTGCAGAGAATGGCCCAGAGGTAGAGGTCCCGCATCCCCCATTCCCGTCACAGCCCTGACCCCGCTGAGGAGGAGCTCATGAGTGGCTTTATGAAGTATTTACCCTCTGATGCCACAGCTGAGTCTCAGAAATGCATGTCAAACTGGCTCCTAGCTACTCAAAGGCCAGCCGTGGCTCATTAACCAGTGCTGCACCACAGGATCACTCAAGTCAAGAGCCTGGGGGAGGAGAAGCTGGGTGGCAGGGGGAAGGGACATGAGCGTGTTCAGCCTCAGCCCCTACCTGCCACTCCCACTGCTCCATGTGTGAAAGCGGCCTCTCCACAGCCCACCCTCCTTCCACAGCCAGGACCTGCGGTGTCCATGCTCTGCCCTCCCCATTCCTGTTCCAGTAGCTTCCTTTGGGCAAATCCCATCTTTTAGGCCTAACCCAAATTGCCTGATTTTCACTGAGGAACCTGGAAGAGAGACCCTCAATATAATATAGCTGAACTCCGTGGTTTTATAAACAAGGGAATTAAGAGTGCAGGGTTAAGGGCTGGCTGGTCCAAGGTGGAAGAAGGAGATGTGGCACACACACCTACACACATGCACGCCAATGCTCATAGACACACATAGAGACACACACATACACACACACACACACACACATGCTGGTAGGACTGACAAAATCTGAATAAGCTTTGAGTATTGTACTAGTGTTAGTTTCCTGGTCTTGATAGTCTATTGCAGTTATGCAAAACGTTACCATAGTGGGAGGCTGGGTTAAGGGTACACAGGACTTCTCTGTATGTATTTTATGCAACTTCCTGTGAATCTATAATTTTTTCAAAAAACATAATTGTTTTAGAGCTTTTAGGACATACCAATGCCTATGCCTCAAACCAGAACATTTCGGTTAGAATCTCTAGGTGTGGGACCCAAGCAAATATATGGGGTGTTTTTTAGTTTCTCAGTGGGAATAACAGGAACTAGAGCTGAATGCCACAGTCCCAGGGTTCGTAAGACAACACATGAGCGGTAAGATGGCCTTGGAATTTAGGCCTCCTACCTTCCTCATCTGGAGCACCCCTGAAGTTACCACCTGGCTGGAGGGAAGGACAGCCACCGTTCTGGGTCCTGAGGAACTGGGACAAGTACTGCTGTGGGACTCTGGTTGGGACATTCCGGAGACCTCGGCCAGGAACATGCTGATATTGCAGGTGTCACATGGTGGGGTTTGAGGGGCTCATTAAGTTGCAAGGCCAGTAGGTACCCACTAATCTTAGGTAACAGGATACACAGGGTGAGGTGTCCACAGCCACACACTGGCTCCACAGGGTGGCCCCCCTGGGCTGACCTGCTGGCAAATCATAGTTACGCATATAACACACGGGTGCTGAGGAGGCATGGGGAGGGAACTGCTGTCTCATTTTCTGCCCAGCATTACGTACCCATGTAATGTCCGAAGGGGCATCTATTGTGTGTTTTTGTCATCATGCCATCGGGACAGCCCTGATGGGCAGTCTTGCACCATCTACTTCGGAGGAGTCTAACCTCTGCCATCGTTGTCTTTGACTCAGACACCAATCCTAGGTCTGTCACTTGTGGTGAGGGTGGCAGCAGTGGTGTCCCTTGATATGAATAACACAACCTATAACGATGTATCCGACACAGTGCTGATGTGTGCTACTGTTCTTAAAAGTCGCTGATGCCCAGGAGCTCCTCCTGCCACCTATTGGGCGTTTCTTTGCCCCCAAAACACACTGTCTCAGTCCGATGCAGCACTGGTCTCATTCTATAAGGGCCTGTGTCTGGGGCTGGTTCACCACAGGCAGACCTTGAAACAGGATCTGAGTGAGTGATGTATCACAAAGTGACCTCGGGACGCACCACAGGGAAGTGGGAAGGTGAGACAGAAAGGAAAGAAGCCAACACACAGCGTGTGAATGAGCGGGTAGCGGATGAGCGGGCCCCCGTGTCTCCTCGGCTGCTGGTTGCTCCCAGGCATCAGCACCTTGGCAGCAGCACTTTGCGTCGGCCCGTACATTTCTCCAAAATTCCTGACCTACAAAGTATTGAGAGATCACAAATGGTTAGTGTCACTTTAAGCCACTGAGTGCTGGGGTAATTTTGTATAGCCAATACGGTACTTCTGGGATCAGTGTATCTCAGAAGCCTCAAAGAACTGGAATATTCCTCTCCTCCCGGTGAATATATTCTGGAAATAGCTACAGGCTCCTATGGGAAGGACTAGAGTAGGGCTGAGCAAGATGCCAATCATGGTCCCCCTGTGGACTGCCAAAGTAATTTGGGGGTGACCGCCTGGATAATAAAATAAATAGCTAGTGGACCATGACATTTAGAGAAGTGGCCCCCTCCCTGGGAAAGTCTGCCCAGGGCTGGACTAGAGGTATGTCTACTCCATGCACGTACTGGTACTACAGGTCCTTCCTCAAAGAAACTCACCTTTTCTTGGTCTCTGAGTCTGAGACAAGTTCAGTGCTGGACGTTGGGACAGGGAGAGCCATTTCCATGGTATGGCTGACAGCAGCCTTTTGTTCAATCTCTCGTGCTCTCATTTAGTAGAAGTTAAGCAACACCCTACTGGTTTCCTGTCTGTCTTGCCACTAGGAACTCCATGGTCAATTTGCTGTTGCCACAGATCTCTGCAGGTCAGTGTCCCCAAAGGCCATTTTGTTTTTGCTCCCTGTTCCAGTAGTTACCTGCCTCTGATGTTTCAGTGTCACTACCCGGACTCAGAAGCATGGACTCCGGTCACGTGTGATGGTACGAGGAACCCAGTTCCATAACAGCATCTTTTCCTGTCAATCACGGCCCGAAGAACTATCACCAGTAAGCTTGCAGTGGTGATCAGCCCTCCTGGTCTCACGTAACAAATCCGTTCTAACACTGTCACCACTCTGAGAATGTTCGCCCTCCCTTGATACCCTGCTAAGGTATTTCCAGCATCTTCGCCTTATGTGGGTCATCATTGTTCTGAGCTTCAAAAATCATTGCAGCAGGGTAGAGGGACAGATTCAAGAGCCCTGGCCTGGTTGCCAAATCCTGAGTCACAGAGGTGTAACACTACCAGTGAGCTCCCCCTTCCCCAGCCTTACATTCCTTCCTTGCTGGTCCTCACAGCCTGTCTCCACGATCCAGTCCTCAGCATGACTTACCCAGTGCCCACTGGTGTCTGTCGGGCAGGCCCTGGAGCCCTTGGGAGCAGACCCCTTTCTTCTAGAAGCACGGCCACACTCCCTGCTCAGGTCAGGCAGGGTCTGGACTCTAATTCCTGCCTTGCAGCCATGAGGGAAGGCAGGACAGGTCTTGGGGGAAACACACATCATTCTGCCAGCCACCTGCCCAAATGAGGCCTTTGTGTGGTCTGCAGGTAATGGGAGAGTCCTGTTCCCTAGCAATACAGAGGGCATGACCCCTGCCAGTCCTGCAGGTTTGGGGGATCAAGTGCATCCACCTAAACCCATCGCTCACCTCCGGTTTCCCCTCCTTCCCTAACAGGGCCCTGACCTTAGCAGAGGAGACCTGCCAGGACTTGTTTGTCCACCATCTTCACAACAAAAATTGGGGGCTGGCTTTCAGCATCTCCTGGCTAGGAGAAGAGGAACTCTTTAAGGACTTCCATGGAGGCCTCTGGCTTTCACGTTGTGATAATCGTCTGACCTGCGCTGGTTATTTTCATTCTTCTGTGTCTCCTTGCAGTTACAACTGATCTTTAAAGTGGTTATTACCCCTATTATCTTCCATCAGGAGAGCTACCGCCTAACCACTGCATCTGCCCTTCTGCTCGTAGCCCATCTCCATCCACAGCAGGCGACAAGCCTCAGTAAGTATGATTCCACAGCACCCTGCCAGTCATCCCCAGCAGCCAGCAAGTGATGCAACTCCAGAATCCAGTCCTGAGTTTCTACTTCTGAAGCCTCTTCTGGCACCAACAGCCTGAGGCAGGTTCCCCTACAAGCAGACCTGTAGACAAAGATTTGGTACAAGTGACTCATTTGGCAGGTAGTCTGGGAAGTGCCAACATGGGACTGGGGAGTGACACAGGGAACGAAAGAAAGGTGCTAAAGGTATGTTCATAGCAATTCGTCACTGCAGGCAACCTGAGCTTCATCTTGTTGGGATCTCTGGGAGATGGTGTGAGACAGACTTTAGCATCCCCACCTGCCGATAAAGGCTGCAGCCTTTACCCTCCAAATCCCTCTCGCTCCTGGGAGTGTCACCCCAGTGCACCCACAGGCAACTGAGCAAAAGCCCTCAGGCCAGAGCCAGGATGCTGCTGAAAGGTGGATCAGGACAAGGACTGCACCCGCTGCAGCCAGTGTGTACATTTGCCTGAGCTGAGGCACATGTCAGCCTGGACGGGGACCCGTGAGCAAGCCAACACCAGACAGGCATTGGCGTTAAGGTGTCACTGAAGATTGCTCACAGGTAACCGAGAGCATGATCTCCAAGGACAGAAGGACCTCGCCAGTACAGTGAACTATGACAGGGAAGCAATGCTGACAATGCAGAGTGATGTCCCAGGTCAAGGGGCTACAGTGGTGACCTGGAGCATTTGGGTACTTGATGTGAAGAGGAGTGTCAGAGAATGCCCAGAGGAAAGGCAGGCGGTGTCAGACAGGCCCTATTCATGTCCTACCATTGCCAAGGACCAGCCTCTCACGGAAGAAGGCTAAGCTGATAAATTAGCTTTTGTGAACAGGCCCCACACTTAATTACATCAGCTGAGCGCTTGACTGGGAGAGGTCCCGTTAGAAAAGAAAGCAATTTTCGTACAACAAAAGCCAGTATTGTCCCCCAGAACGTCAGAACCACTGCTCATTTTAGGCAATTCGCTGAGAATTCAATGGTTCAGTAGGGAAATTAATACACAGAAACGATAGCTAACCTCTGTTGGTGCTCTACCACCCTGCTGGTGGTTGTGTCTCATGAAGGAGCTTTCACTTTCCACTAGCTCTTTTGATGCTGGCTGACTGGGCTATTTGGCTAGTATTAACTCCGGGCTCCCTCCCCGCAGAGGGAGGTGCCACAGGAAGAACTGGCTTAAACAAGCCGACTGGGAAGCAATCGCCGTGAATGAAGCACTGAACAGAAGCCAAGGCCAAGGATAGAGTCTCAGGTCATCCTCCCTTACTTTCAGCTTCTATCTTTGGTCCTCGAGATAGAGCACTAGAAAGTCATAGTTCTGGACACAATTCTCCAAGGAAATGTGACTAATCCTTAACTCATACCCACAAAGGCACTGACAAGACAGGCTATATCATTTATGGGGCCAAATACAAAATTAAAACATGGGGTCCCTTGTTCAAAATTTATTAAGAATTTCAAGACGGCACCAACAGATCATTAAACCAAGCAAGGAATCTTGTGTGAATGAGCAGGTCTCATACCCACGAAGCCAGCCTGTGTACTCAGCAACAAGGTAGGATACAGAGAGCGTTGGGCTGGGAGTCAGTAGTCCCAGATTTGGTCCTCACCTTGCCCTGTGTTTGCTATGCAACTCTGGGTGAGTCATTTCATTTCTCTGGGTTACTATCTGAAAATTCAAGACAAAGAAAAAAAACTATCCTGAAACTTTAAAATCTAGTTTACTATTCATAAAATCAATCTTTTAAAAATCAATATTTAAAAAACATATATGTACATACTTAGCGTTGGGAAAGTTTTATTTTTAACCAACATTCATTCCTTACCTTCCTCCTGCCAGCCACTGTGCAAGGCTCTGGGCACAATGATTAGAGACATTCACCTTTTTATGGAACCGGTAACTTTCCAAATCCCCATATCCCATGCTCCTTGGTGGCACTACAATACAACATCAACAAACAAAATATACCCACCAAGAGTGCCTTTCAAAGCTGTTGCCCTGAAATATTATTCTAATCTTGAAAGCTGCCTATTTGGAATTGCCTTTATTTACAGATTTTTGTTTGTTTTTTGACAGAGAGAAAGACAGAGAGAGACAGAGAGAAGGGGAAGAGCCCAGAGCAGTCGCCATAGTTGACAGCATTAGTTTTCCGTATAGTTTCACTCCACAGGTGGGCACAGGGCTGCGCAGGGCAGAAACTGGGCTGGGAGCCTCCCATATAGGTCCTGACAAGAACTGAACTGGGCGCACACCCCAGCTCAGCATACGGGTCCGCCTGGGCCAGGCCCGGGATTTGATCCTTAGGCTCTGGGGCTGCAAAGCGAGTGCTTAACCCACTGAGCCATCCCAGCTTCCCCTAGAATTGCCTTTATTGACCTTAAACACCAAGAAAGTCAACTCTTTACACTACAGTCAGTCCTATCTTTGGATCACTTACTATATAGCACTTGCTTGATTATCCACCTTTGCAATAGTTTTAGTTCAGAATGATTTGGGACCAGTTAAAACATAACCCACCCTCACATAATTTTTTAAAATATAAAAAAAAATTATTAAAGATTTATTTAATTGTTCTGACAGAGAGACTCAGAGAGAGAGAGAGAGAGAGAGAGAGAGAGAGAAGGGTGGGGGGCAGAACAGTCTCCATAGTTGTACATCATTAGTTTTTAACACAGTTTCATCCCACACAGGTGAGCACAGGGCCATGCAAGGTGGGACCAGGCCAGGGGCCTCTTGCATGGGAAGCTTGTTTCATGGGAACCGAACTAGGAGCCTCCCACATGGGAAGCACACCCTAGTTCAGCATGTGGGTCCTTACAGGCCAGGGCTGGGACTCGATCCTTGGACCCCAGGGCTGCAAGGCAACCACTCAACCCGCTGAGCCATCCCGGCTTTCCATAAAAATTTTTTAGTGTTTTACACTTCACAAATTAAATTTACAAGTAGCTCCTTTGTTCATCAGAACAACAAAAGAAAGTATTATTTTTATCCCCATTTTATGTAAGAGATTTCTGTCTCTAATAAAAACACTCAGAGGCATATAAAATGTGCCCAGAAAATCAATTCTAAAAAATGCCAAAAATGTTTTGAGAAATAGCAGCATCATAGGCATAAGTCTATAGAATCTAAATGTCATAACATCAAGAGAGAGCCAGTGACATGACTTCTGGTGGAATAAAATAGTTATATCATTTTAATCACACTCACATTAACAATCCACGAGGTGTGAACACACATGCAAGGCATTGGAATAGCTGTCTTGGAATAGTAAGATTCTTCCTTCAAGTGAAATCTTACACAGAAGTCGAACATATTATCCAAAACTTGAGCTGATTGAATTAAAATGAGGTGGCCTGAAACTTGGAACTCTAGAGCCTCTCGTAGCCCAGTTAAAAAACAAAAAACAAAAAACAGCTTCTTCAAGCAAGCTGGAGACAGATTAATTCTAAAATGTTATGTTTCACTAGGGAGAGCGGCTTATGGAGTCAAAGAGGAAAGAAAGCAATCAATGCAGAGAAGCAACAACGAGTTAATAAAAAATGCAACCAGTTAAAATAAGCTTAATCATATTTGAAGATTAATCATATTTGCGTTCCTGGAGTGCGAACAGTATAGATGAAATTTATTTGTAAACATACACAAATATTCACACCCACACTTACACAACAGCAGGGGTCATAGCAGAGGTAATTGTGTGATTCTCCTCAATAAACATGGTTTGTCTTAAAAACAGTGGCACGCAGTTCATAAAAAAATTGTGACAAGAAAAACAATTTTCCATTTTCCTCATAAATCCTCAAAGGTGGAGGGAGTGGGGCAGGCAGCCTCAGCAGCACAGATACGAGTGGTCAGTAGTGTTCCTGTAGTGAGGTTTGTTTTCAGTGGAGTGGGGAATTGGTTAAACTCGGGGCCTCAGAGGCCTTCCCGCCACCAGGCATGTGAGTCCTTGGAGAGAAGTGTTCTTTAATTGACGTTTGTGAAAACAGCGATATTTTGGATAGACTGGGAATAGAAAGCAAGACCCAATAAACCTTAAGAGACACAGACACGCAATTAGAATCATGAGATTAATTTGAAAGCGTGCCCCAGTTGTGCTCGGGTGGGGAGTGAGGCAGGAATAGTTTAGTTCTTGGAACTTGGCCCAGGAGTGATGTTGGCTTTCTAATTTGCCTGCCATGCCTTTATAATCCCAGGTGATAAAATTATGCCAATGAGAGTAACACAGTATTGAGTACTTACCTTGCGCTAAGTGCTTACTATGCATTATTTTCCTTCATCTTCACATAAGCTGGATGCTTCATCTCATTTTACTATTTATTAGCCAAGGATCCTGAGATCCTAAGGTGACTGAGTGGCCTAAGTCACACAGGTAATACGTGGCTGGACTGTGGCACTAACCCAGTCCTTACGATCCCTAGGTCTGGGCTCTTGGCCTCCGTACCACGCTGCCTGCTACCCTGGACTGTCAGACTCTGCTTGTTTGTCTATTTTATTATGGAAGGTGGAGAGCAACTGAGTAGAAAAACAACGCCCCCCCCCACACACACACACACCAACTCCTCAGCCCTGAGAACTTTCAAACCCCAGACACAAGGATGCAGGAGTCAGGCCTGGAGCAAACCAAGGACCCATACTGCTCACAAACCTCATGCTCTGTATCCACAGGGATCCCAGAGAAGCATGTGAAGGGACCTGCGTTGTGGCCCTGTGGGGAGCTATAAGGGGTCCCAGTGGCTTCTCTCCAGCTCCTAGGTCATCTCCCTTCTAGCTATTTACCTCTGGGCTCTTTCCAGAACACACTGTAAAGCAAATAGCCACGGCATTTCCTATGAACACATCGGTTTTACTACTCTCTTCCTGCTTTCGGAATTTTGAATACATTTATATGGTTCTTGTAAATGCTAAAGATAAGGCATGGAATGCAGCTCTTAACCCCTCCCTCCCTTCCTCCAATTTTTAGTCCTCTTATTACAGGAACGGGCCAGACTCCACCCATTATAGCTGAATGTACTACCATAAAAACCTGAGGGAAAAAAAATCCAAACCATCTTGCCAATACCCTCAGAAATTGAGACTTTTCTCAGGGAGTGGAGAATATTCTGCATTCTTCTTTTAGGTGTAAAAAAAATAAAAGGGGTCAGGAAAAGTAGTTAAACAAAACATCCATTCCTGTTCAAAGAGTAAAAAAATAATAGTAATAGCTGTTTTTGGACTTCAGGTCAAAGCAATATTGTGTGTATACCTTTTGAAACTTCCTCTGCTCGCCAAGCATGGCAGTTATAGATGGATTTTTCTTTACATAAAGATGATAGGGCCACAATTAGAACCAAATTAAACATATTCAAGGACTAGAAATTGAGCAGACGTGCCATGGTGAGTGCTGATGTCACAGGTCTGCCAGGCTCCAGGCAGAAGAGGCCAGAGCTCAATCCTGCAGGGAAGTGGGATTGAAAGCCTCTTTCCTCACTGGAAACAGAGCCTGGTTCCTGAGAGAGTAAGGCAGGAAGGGCAGAGCGTGGCTGGGGTCACAGAATCCTCACAGCTGGGGAAGGAGCAGAGAAAGGCTTCCCCTCGGTGAAGCTGTCACCAAGAAACAAAGCCCCACGTCAGGAACGCAGGTCATGTCTGCTGGGCGGGTGGAGGCAGCCACAAAATGAGGAGAGAGAACTCAGAAATAATTCCTGACCCAGACGGCGCCACAGAAGAAAGTTCTAGAGGAAATGAGGTCTAAGAAACTGTTCCCAGAAACTCAATAACCAGCAGAGAAACCTCCTCTCTGTGAATGCAGATAATAGAGGCAATCTCAAAATGAATTTCAAATGAGTATGTTTAAGCTCTTAAAGGCCACCAAAAGTATTAATAAGACTTTATGAACCAAAATAGGAAGCTATGAAACAAGAAAACATAGATAGGTAAAAGAAGTTCTTAGAAATCTTAGAAAAGAGAAATGGAATCATAGAAGTAACAGTTTGTACAGTGTATCCTCAGTTCAGTACACATTCAGTCATTTTTTACATACAGTGTTATGTTCAGAATGTGAGCCAAAGATGTTTGATGAGCATAGAGAGTCTCAAGTGGGGGGGGGGGGGGGCGAGGCAATGGACAAGTAGGGGGAGGAAGAGGAGCAGAAGATATGGGCAGAAGTGAAGATGTTTAAGGCTGTGGCAGCGGGAGTCCCCCAGCCCCCCACACCCCTGCCTCACACCCCCATTACCAGCATTACTTAACCTCCCTAGAGTTGCACAACCTGACCTGCACAACAAGGATCATAGTGACCACTCTAAAGCTGTAGTGAAGATGGTGGATGTTTTACATAACCTAGTCTACACTTAATAAGAGCAGGTTGTTGAGGAAGGAAGGAAGTACAGCATCAACACTTTTCTTTGAATTGTATTGTTAATAATAAAAAAGATCGTGGTACCTTATACGTCACCTTCCTTTGTTAGTAGAGTAATGCGTTGTCTAGTATTCTGGTCATAGAAATGTCCTTTCTATAGGTCGTTTCTGACTCCAGCTAATACAGACTTCTCTAGGCACATGTCTGTGAGTGCTTTCCCTCTCGTTCAAAGGCTGCCATTCCACAAGGCTGGAGTGGATTGGGAGCACATGGCCACACTCATGTTCCATTTGCTCACTTGACAGAAGAAAAATGCTTCGAAATGGTTTAATCCTTTTACTCCTAGAGCCTTCTTTCTAAAGTGCTCCTTCTTAATTCAATAAGAACCTATCTGTGTTAATAAATGTCTACGTCTGCTCCAGCCTTGGAGTTCGTTTCGCCTGGCATACACCCATCATCTGATGGACGAGATGCCTGCATTCGCTCCCAGCCCTGGGTAGTGGGGGTGACGTCGTGGCTGACAGTGGGGAAGGGCTCATTTCCAGTAGTTGATGCCCTCTGCTCCCAGGAAAATAGAGAACTCTGATTGAATAAAACACAGCAGAATTAGATCTTCCAACAGTAAGGCAACCAGAAACTCCTGTGCGTGACTGCCTAGGGCGGCGTCAGCGACCTAATGGCGAGCAGGGTCCATGTGAAGAGTTCCATATGCTCAGGAGGCCTTGGCATCTGAACCTCGGGAATGGCCTTAATATAAGGACATAACCTGACAGTCTCTCTCTTCTTTATGTACCTGGAACCCTTTCAAAATTATAAAATAATTCATACACCCAAGATAATACATGTTAACATTTTGTCAAATTTATATTAGGTCGACCAATCTGTCTAAGAAATAAGATGCTATCGATTTGACTAAAACTCCACACCTAAACGTCCCCCACACTCTCTCCAGATATAGCTACTCTCTTGAAGCTGACATGCATGGTTTTAAAATGATTCCTTACTATATATCTATTAGGTAGACATAAACTTTGTACTATAATGTGTTTTAAAATTTACATGAATATGGGAAGCTGGGATGTCTCAGCAGGTTGAGCACTTGCTTTGCAGCCCCAGGGTCCGAGGATTGAATCCCTACTCTGGCCCAGGCGGACCCTTATGCTGAGCTGGGGTGTGCCCCCAGTTTGGTTCTTGCCGGGGCCTATGCGGGAGGCCCCCGGCCTGGCTCCTGCCCTGCGCAGCCCTGCGCCCACCTGTGGAGTGTAACTATGTCAAAAACTGATAATGTGCTGCTGTGGAGACTGCTCTGGGCCCTTCCTCTTCTCTCTGTCTCTCTCTCTCCATCAAAACAATAAAAATAAATCTTTAAAGTTTATGTGAATAATACCTGTACCTTTTTACATCTTGCTTTTTTCATTCAGTATTAGGTATTTGTGCTTTCACTCATTTATGTTTACCACAAATATTTATAGGGTGCCTATAATAAATCATGCACTGTTTTAGGTACTGTGAGGGTAGAACTTAAAAAAAAAAGAATGGACAGAGATAAAACCCCTACCCTTGTGAGACAGACAATAAAAAAATTAAATGAGTATTATAAAATACATACTGTGACAAAAATGAAATAGAGTATGTATGAAAACTCTATGGCAATCGTATGTCCTTGGGGAACATTTAGGAAGAAAAGGGATAAGAAGTGTATATGTGGGGGTGGGAAGTGAGGTTGACGATTTACACACACGTGTTAAACACTGCAGTTTACCCCAGGTGAAAAGACCACTCTGTTACACAAGGGCTGGCTGGCTGTAGTGAGCAGCCTTGCTCACAGCTCCCTTGGGAACTGCTGAGTCATAACACTGCACAATTGAAAACTCAGGTGCACCCCGCTTTCCTCTGAGATCGTATCAATATACAGGGTCCAGCAGGAGTAATGCCCCTTTGATACTCTTACCGACAGGGATCAGAATTTCCACGTCCCCACGATCTTGAAGTTCTTATCAGACTTCTAAATTTTGCCTTTCTGCAGGATATATGTGACAACTTGTTGCTGCTTAATTTTTTTTCCCCGGATTATTACTATAGCTGAAATCGCCACATTGGTCACTTAGATTTCCTTTCAAAATCATCTGTTCACATCCTATGCTCATTTTCCTATGGGTGTGTTTGCCTTAATTTTATTCATTTATGTAATTTCTTTATATAATGTGGCTTAATCCTTTATCATTTACAGGGATTGTAGAGATACTCTCCCTCTCTGTGGTTGTCTTTTTACTTTCTCTAAGATATCTTTTGTGATGCAGGATCAATGCTAATCTAATCAAATAATCAAGCCTGTCATTTGTCATTTGTTCTGTTTCTTGAGAATAGCTTCCGTACCCTAAAATCATAAAAAGTATTCTGCTTTATTTTCTTCTAAGTTTTCCAGCTTTTCATACAAGTCTGTAATAGGTGAATAAAAATTACAAGTCTTTAATTCTTTTTTCTATAGAGCAAGTTGTCCCAGTGCTGTTATTAAGTGACATGTGTCTTCTCTGTTGACTGATAATGCGACCTCTATCAAATGCCAAGTTATCAAATAGGGAATCTGTTTCTGAATTGATAAGCTGTCCTACTAGTCCGTTCCTCTGTCCCTCACCAGTTCTACTGTCCTTATCATCATAGCTTTAAAAAATATTTTATTAAATATAACTAGGGGAAGCCGGGATGGCTCAGTGGGTTAAGCACTCACTTTGCAGCCCCGGGGACTGAGGATCGAATCCTGGCCCCGGCCCGTGTGGACCCATATGCTGAGCTGGGGAGTGCCCCCAGTTCAGTTCTCACCAGGGTGAGACCCCGGCCCAGTTCCTGCCCTGTGCAGCCCTGCGCCCACCTGTGGAATGAAACTATGTGGAAAAACCAATGATGTGCAACTATGGAGACTGTTCTGGGCCCTCCCCCTTCTCTCTGTCGCTGTCTCTGTATCTCTCTCTCTCTGTCAAAAACAATAAAAATAAATCTTTAAAATATAGCTAACATACAATATTATATTAGTTTCAGGTGTACACCATAGTTATTCAACATTTATATACCTAAAAGAGTGGTCACCATATAAGTCCAGCAACCATCTAACACTGTACCGTGCTAGCACAATATCATTGACTATATTCTCTATGCTGCATATTTGTAACACCTCTTTGACATAGTTTTATACTTGGAAATTTGAACTTCTTATTCCCTCATCATAGCTTTATATTAAGTTAGCATCTATTTATACAACCCCACACACCTCCCCATCATTAGTCTTTGACAAAACTACCTTTGCTAGTCTTGGCTTTTTTTACACTACTTTAATAATTTTAGTATCAACTTGGAAAATTCTCAGTCAGGAGTAGAATTGCATTGCATTTATAAATTAATTTAGGAGAACTATTAACTTTATAATATTAAGCCTTTCCATCATGAAGATATCTCTTCACTTATTTAGGTCTTGCTTGATGTCTTTTGATAACTTTTATAATTTTCATAAATATCTATCATATTTTTGTCACATTATATCCTATCACTATTTTTTTTTTTTTTTTTTTTGCTATAGAAAATGGTGTCTATAATTGCATTTACAAATATAATGCTGGTGTATAGAACTATTAGATTTTGTACATTGGTCTTATATCTAGCAACCTTGCTGAATATTTCCACTAGATTAGATTATCTGCTAGTTTATCTAATTAGCTTATCTAATAGTTTATCTGTAGATAACCATATCTGAAAATATTAGTAGTTAGGATTTTTTCTTTTTCAATTATCATAGTTTTTTATTGCTAGAACTTCAAGATTAATGTTAAATAGAAGTTATGATTATATAATAGATATTCCTACCTTAATACTGACTTAAGAAGGAATGCTTCTAATGTTTTATCAGTAAGTATAATGTTTATTGTAGGGTTTTTGTAGGTGATTGATTACATTAAGAAAGTTTCCTTCTCTTTCCAGTTTACTAAGGATTTTCATTAGGAATGGATTTTGAATTACATAAAATTAATTTTCTGTACCTGTTGAAATAATGACATTATTTTTTCCTTTAATTTGTTTTCTCCTTTAATTTGTTTTCTCCTTTAATGGGTGATGGTATGTTAAATGTTTAATATTGAGATTTTTTTTTCTGTTTTTATAAATTACATGTGTGACTGAAAGAATGTGTATTTTCCCATTGTTGGTTGTAAGGTTCTCTCTATATACATAGATAAATAGAGATACACATATAGGTAGATCTCCAATATATCACCTTTGTCATTACACTATTCAAATCCCTATATCATTTTAATTTTGTGTGTGTGTGTGCCTATTTCATCTATTTATGACTAAGTCAAGGGTGTTAAAATCTACCAAAATTATAGGTTTATGAATGTCTCCTTATAATTCTGTCCATTCTGTATTCATATGATTTTAGACTAAATTATTAGGTACTTAAAAGTTTAGAATTCTTATGTCCCTTTTGAATTCTTCTTTGATCATTATTTAACAAACCTCTTAATTCCTAATAGTGCTTTTTCCCTTAAAGTATCTTATCTGTTATTAATATAGCTTTAGCAATTCAATTCATATTATTAATATAGCTTTAGCAATTCAATTCATATTATTAATATAGCTTTAGCAATTCAATTCATATTTACCTTTGATGCAGGAATTTTTGGTGTCTGGAGTTTGTGGTCTCACACACTTGAAGAATGAGGACACAGGCCCGAGTGGAAGGGTTAAGCAGCAAAGATTTATTGAAAGGAAAGACAAAGCTCTCTAACGAGAGGGGACACCTGAAAATAGAACTCCCACAACTAAGTCTAAAGCTACTTCTTATATGTCTTTTCTGTGTGCTTAGGTGCAGGTGCTGTGTTTGTAGATTAGGATTCACTTTGATCTGCTTCGTTGTCCAAACTTAGAGGCTATGTGAAATAAAACAAATTTTCTATATGGTTACTTTTTTCCCTCAGGAGCTGCAGGGATGAAAGAGTTGCTAGTTATCTTGTCCTTGATTAAGTCTGGCTGCCTTGGTTTCTGTGCCCACTCCTGAGGACTTCCCTGACTGCCTATCTTTACACTCACTATGTCTCATTCCCCACTCTGAGTAAGTACAGTAGCCATAACTGCTGTTAAGGTATGGTCCCTTCCACACAGAGACTAAGTCAGGAGATAAAGAGGGGAGAGATTTAACAAGAACCTTCTCCCCCAGATCTAAAAAAAGACATCTGGTCCATTCAGGGTTGGGACTCTGCTAATTGCCGAATGGCCCATTGAAATTGGGCCAAGGAAATCACATGCTGAGTCAGTTCTATAGCCTGCCGATCTAATACAAGATCATCAGTTAAAAAAGGTCTCCCATATAACATTTCAAAGGGGCTTAGTTTCCCTTTAGCTGGGGTGTTTCTGATACAGAGGAGAGCTATGGGAAGCGAATCTACCCAGCCCTGATTAACCTCCTATGAGAGCTTTCGAAGATGTCTCTTGATGATGTCATTAACCTTTTTTACCTTTCATGAGGACAAAGGTCTCCATGCACAATGGAGGTGCTATTTTATTCTTAAAGCCCTGGATACACCTGTTGTGGAGGATTTGAAGGATGTGTCACTCTGGAGTGACTTCGGAAGGCCAAAACGAGGAATGATTTCTGTTACTAAGGACGTCACTACTTCGATCACCTTTTCTGTCTTACAAGGAAAAGTGTCAACCCATTGAATAAAAGTATCCACCCATACTAGAAGGTATTTGTATCCTCTGGTCTTGGGCATATGTGTAAAGTCTAACTGCCAATCTTTACCCAGCTGTCAGCCATATCTCTGTAATCTAGGGGAGGTGAACAGGTGAACAGAGGGATTATTTCTAGTGCAAATCTCACAACTATTGATGTTTCCCTTAACAGCTTTTAAAATGTCTCTTCCTGTGAAGAGCTTTTGCTTGATCTGGAGTGTTTTATCCCGGCCTACGTGAAAGGCCTGGTGTCAAGTTTTCAGTACTTCCCGTTGGTCGGCAGCTGGGAGCTAAAGCCTCCCATCCTCAGCTTGTAACCAGCCTGTACATTAGTAGGTGTCCCCCTGAGTAGGAGCCCAGCAGATTTCATCCTGGGTGTACTGGGGCTTAATCTGAGTAATGGACCTGTCCCAGACAAGAGGTGCTACAAGAGGGTGTGGAGCTGATTTTGCCGCCTCTTTAGTGGCTTGGTCTGCTAGCCTGTTTCCCTCAGAGTCCTTATCAGCTCCTCCTTGGTGGCCCTTACAGCGAATAACTGCCACCTCTCAAGGTAGATGGATAGAGAGAAGCAACGTAGTGATTTCCTTATGATATTTAATAGGGGATCCTGAGGCAGTAAGGAATTGTCTCTCTTTCTAGATGGTGCACGAGCGCGTAGTACTAAAAAAGGCCTACTTGGCTTCAGTATAAATATTGACTGATTTTTGCTCACTTGGCTCCAGAACTCTAGTGAGAGCTATAATCTCAGCTAACTGGGCACTTGTCCCTGGAGGCAGGGCATTGCTGTCTATTGTTTCCTGGAGGGTGACAACTGCATAACCTGCCCTCCAGATGCCATTTTCTACAAATGAACTGTCATCGGTGAAGAGGGTCCACTCAGTGTTGTTTAGGGGTCTTTCATTTAAATCTTCCCTGGTTGCATACATTTGGGCTAAAACCTATTGGCTGCACAAGTTTGGGCTAAAACCTGCATCAGTTCCTCTCCTTCAGGGAGCAAGGTTGCCGGGTTTAGGGTGTAACCAGTCTTAATCTGGACTGCTGGTATCTTCTGACAAAAGAGCCTGATGCCCGAGAAGCCAGTTGTCAGTGAGCCAATGGCTGTGTTCAGTGGTTAGGAGGCCCTGGATGTGATGAGGGGCATATACTGTTAAGGCTTTCCCTATAGTGAGTTTTGTCACCCCAGGGACTAAAATGGCTACTGCTGCTACGGCACAGAGGCAAGCTGGCTACCCTTGGGCTACTATGTCTAGTTCTTTGCTTAAATATCCAACCGCTTGTTGAGAGGGCCCTTTGGCCAGAGTTAGAACTCCTAAGGCATGCCCTTCTGCTCTGTAACACCTTTACTGAGAACATTTCTGTATCATTATGCTTCAGGTATATTTTTTGTAAATAACATAGCACAGGTTTTTTAAAACATCTACTATGAGCTTGTATATTATAACTGGTGGTAAAATATACTAAAATGTATCACAATTAGTAAAATATTTGGATTTACTTTTATCACTCTTGTCTTTCATTACATTCATTCTCCTTTGAGACCAATGAAAGCTGACAGAATTTATTGCCAACACACCTGCATTACAGAAGTATTAAAGGAACTTCTTCAGGCAGAAGGAAAATGATACCAGATGGCAATTTGGGTGTACAAAGGAATAAAATGGACCATAATGGTATATAAATGGGTAGATATAAATGAAGCTATTTCCTTTGTTTTAAATTTCTTTAATTAGGGGAAGCCGGGATGGCTCAGTGGGTTGGGTGCTCACTTTGCAGCGCCAGGGACCGAGGATCGAATCCCGGCCCTGGCCTGTGTGGACCCATGTGCTGAACTGGGAGCTCCCCCAGTTCAGTTCTCTCTCTGTCTCTGTATCTCTCTCTCTCTCTCTCTCTCTCTCTCTCTCTCTCTGTGAAAAACAATAAAAACAAATATATTTAAATTTCTTTAATTAATTGACTAAAGTAAAATTATTAACAATATATTGTGTGTTTTATAACATATGTAGGACAATTTAGGACAATAGCATAAAGGATGGAAAAAGAAACTGTAAGTGTACTGTTGTAAAGTTTCTACACCATATGTGAAATGATTTCATATTATTTGAAGTTGGACAGCTATAAGTTAGATATTCATTGTAAACTCTCAATCAACCACTAAGAAAAGAGAAATACATAATAAGCCAATAGTGGAGATAAGATAGAAAAATAGTTAATCCACAAGACAGCAGATAAAGAGAAAAAAGAAGCAAAAGACCAAACAAACAGAAAACAGATAGAAAGATAATAGTTAAGTCCAATGACATGATTAAATACATTAAATATATATGGCCTAAATACTGTAGTTAAAAGGCAGAGATTGTCATATTGGAGGGGAAAAAATAAAAGCAAGACCCAACCATTTGCTGTCTTTAAGAAATCTACTTTATATATAAAGACACGGATAGCTTAAAAATAAAAGGATGAAACAGATAGTCCATGCAAACAGTAATTAAGAGTAAGCTGAAGTGGCTACAAGATGATCAGAGCAGATTTTATAGAAATAAATATTATGAGAGATTATACAAAATAGAGTGTCATTTCATAATGATAAAGAAGTCAAATCATCAATGAGGTTATAACAAAACTAAATGGGAATGCACCCATCAACAGAGCTCCAAAATACATGAAGCAAAAACTAATAGAAGGGAAAGGAGAAATGGACAAGTACACAATTACAGTTGGAGATTTCAACACTTTTGTTTCAGCAATTGTTAAAACAAATAGAAAACCAGTAGTTATCTGGAGTACTTGACAATACTATCAATGAAATCGACCTAATTGATCATTTATAAATGATTACTTTTGATCACTTAGAGTCACCCAACAAAGCAGGATTACATATTCTTTTAAAGGGCACACAGATCATTCACCATGATAAACCAAATTCTGGGCCATAAAACGAATCTCAATAAGTTTAGAAGGACTGAATCATACAAAGCACCTTATCTGAACACAATATATTTCCACACAACTACAAATCAGTAACAAAAGTATATTTGGAATATTATCAAATATTCAAATTTTTAAGAACACACTTTTAAATAACACTTCATAAAAAAAAATATTTTTGATTGGATGAAAATGAAAATACAACATAAAATTTATGGGATATAGCCAAAGCAGTGCTTAGAGGGTAATTTGTAGCATTAAATGCTTATATTAGGAAAAAGGGGTCTCAAATCAATTAACTAAGTGCCCATATTAAGAAAGCAAAGTTAAACCCAAAGTAAACAAAAGGAAATAAATAGTAAAAGTAACAGCAGACACCAAAGAAACAGATATGAAACAGAAATTTTTAAACAAAAAAAAATCAATGAAGCTAAAAGCTGGTTATTTGAAAAGATCGATAACCTAGTAAGCATTTAACTGATGGTGGCAGGTGGGACAACAAATTATTAACACTAATGTCATGAATGAAAGAGAAGCTATAACCACAGATCATAAGTATTAATGGGATAATAAGAAAATACTGTAAATAATTTTATGCCAATGTATTTGACAACTTAAATGAAATAAATACCTTGAAATGCACAATTTACCAAAATTTACTAAAATATAAAAGTGACCAGCACAGTGAAATATTTGTTTGTTTTTCAATAAATTTGTAGTTACAAATCTCACAAAGAAAATTCCCGTCCCAGGTGGCTTCTCTAGTGAACTCAATAATATTTCAAGAAAGAATACTCATTCTAAACAAACTTTATCAACTTGATAAAGGTCATAAAGACTGAATAACTTACCCCTAAGTATGGGAACAAGACAATAACATTCACTCTTATTACTTTATTTAATATTTCATTAGAGTATCTAGCCATGAAAACTATGCAACAAAAAGAAATAACCTGCATAGAGACTATATAATAATCCATGGGGGGGAAACCCCTAAGAAATTCACACACACACACACAAATGATAGAAATAATAAATTTGACAAAGTTTTAGAATTAAAAGTCAAAATACAAAATAAAAGAACTAATAACTGGAAATTGAAATTGAAAAACAATACTATTTATAGTGGGATCAAAATGTACGAAGTACTTAGGAAGTGATTTTACAAAATATTCTCAAGACCAATTAACCAAAAGCTATTAAGCATTGCCAAGAGAAAATAAGTATGAACCAGATAATGGAAAGATATACTATGTTCCTGATTAATCTCGTTAAGATGTCAATTCTCTCTGAATTTAGCTATGAATTCAAGGCAGTTCTAATAAAGTCCCAGAGACCTTTCTTTTTAGAAATTTATTAACTGATTTGAACATTTATATGAAAATGTGAAGAACCTAGAGTAGCCAAAACAATTTTAAAAGAAAAAACAACTTGGAGGAATTAAAGGTTTATTATAGTATATAGCAAATGCAATGTGGTATTGAGAAAGGACAGACATTGAGGTCTGACAATTAAGTTCACGAACTTGCCACCATGTGCTTACGTTGGCAGCACTGTACAAACAACTCAGTAAGGTTTCAAAACTTTGGTATAACAGTGTCTCACAGCTGTGTTCATATCTGCATGTGGCGATGTATTGCTGAGTGGAATTCATTGTTGTTGCTGCATGTTTTTGTATGCCATCTTAAGAATGTCAGAGCTTATATTAGAGCAAGGAATACACATTAAATTTTCTGCTAAACTTCGCAAGGGTGGAAGTGAAATCAGGGACATGTTAGTCCAAGTTGATAGGGATAATGCCATGATGAAAACAATAGTGTACAAATGGATGAAATGTTTTTCTCAAGGGAGAGAAAGCGTCACTCATGAAGAGAGGTCCAGGTGGCCAGTAATGAGCAGAACTGATGAAAATATTGCAGAAATTCATCAAATTGTATATCAATATCATCAGCTAACTGTGGGAAGCATAGCAGACCAAGTAAACATCGCTAGAGAAACAGGAAAATCTTCACTGATAATCTTGGCATGAGAAAGGTGTATGCAAAAATGGTCTCAAAGAAGCTCCCAATTAACAAAAGCAAAAGAGAGGTGAAATTTGCCAAGATCTTTTGGAGAGGCAAGACGATGTTCTGAGCCATATTATCACTGGTGATGAAATATGGGTGTACCTATACGACACTGAAACAAAGCGTCAAAGTGCACAATGGAAGTCAGAAAACTCTCCATGACCAAAAGAGTTCCATCAGTCCAAATCCAGAGTCAAAACAGGTTGCTAACCTTTTTTTGATATCAGAGGAATTGTTCACTATTAATTGGTACCAACTGGACAGTCAACCAAGTTGACTATTTGGAAGTGCTGAAAAGGCTGCGTGAAAAAGTGAGAAAAAAACAACCTGAACTTTTTTCCAACAATTCATGACTCTTGCACCACAACAATATACCAGCTCACACAGCACTGTCTGTGAGAGAGTTTTTAGCCAGTAAACAAAGAACTGTATTGGAACATACTCCCTCCTCATCCAATCTGGCCCCCAATGACTTTTTTCTGTAATGGAAGATAAAGAAAATTTTGAACGGAAGAAATTTGCATGACATTCAGGACATCAAGGGTGATATGACGATGGCTCTGATGGTCATTCCAGAAAAGAATTCCAAAATTGCTTTGAAGGGTGGACTAGGCACTGGCATTGATGCATACCTTCCCAAGGTGAGTACTTCGAAGGTGATAATGGTGATATTCAGCAATAAGGTATACAGCACTTTTTCTAGGATGAGTTCATGAATTTAATTGTCAGATATTGTATATATATCAATGAAATAAATGTGGACACCTGAAATAGACCCACATATACATGTTCAATTAATTTAAGACAAAAGTACCAAAGTAATTCAATGGGAAAAGATAGTATTTTCAATAAATAGTGCTAGAACAATTGGATATCCATATGCAAGGAAATGAAACTTGACACTTACCTTTCACCGTATACAAAAATTAATTTGAAATGAATCACAGACCTAAGTGTAGACCCAAAACTATAAAACTTCTAGAATAAAACATAGGCCAGAATATTTATGACCTCAGGTAGGGCTAAAACTTCTTATTTAGGATATAATAAGCAAACCACAGAAGAAATACTTGAAAAATTAGACTTCATCAAAATTCAAAACATTTGCTTTCTAAGAAAATTAAAAATTAAAAGGGAAGCCACTGGGGAAAATATTTCTAAAACACATATTTAAATTCAGAATATGTAAAGAGAATACTGACCACTAATTAATAAGATATTAATCCAATAAAAAATAAGAAGCAATTTAAACAAACACCTTTTGAAAGAAAATAATAAAAATGGCAATTAAACAAATGAAAATATGTTCAACATCATTAGTCACTAGGGAAGAACAAATGAATACTACTACAATGAGATACCGCTAATGGTATGCCCACTGGAATGGCTGAAATTAGAAGTACTGAGCAAACTACGGTAAGCAGACAAATGGCCTCCAAAGGTATCCCTGCTGGAATTCCTACACTCTGTGAATAAGTTACTTTACCAAGCAAAATGGTCTTTGCAAGTACAATCAAGGTTATAGATGTTAAAATGAGGAGATTATTCTAGATTTTTCTGGGTGGGCCCAATGTAATTACATGAGTCTAAAAATAGAGAACTTTCCCATGTTTTGGTCAAAGAGAGATGCAATGATGGAAGATGAGTTAGAAAGATGTAGTGTTAATAAAGAAGCAACCCACCAATGATAGATTTAAAGATGGGGACCTTAAAGAAGGGGACCAGAAGCCAATCAATTTACAACAAAGAGTATGACATGTGTTGGTGAGGATATGAAACAACTGGAACTCTCAGACATCACTGAGGACATTCAAAATGGTATGATCACTTTGGAAACTAGTTTGGAAATTTATTGTAAGTTGAACATAAATTTACCATGCAACCCAGCGATATCATTCCTAGATGTTAGCACACTAGAAATGAAATCACATGTCCACGCAAAGACTTTTTATAATGTCCATTGCAACTTTAGTCATAATAGCTAAAATCTGGAAAAATGCAAATATCTGTCAACTAGTAAATGGATCAAGAGAATAGGATACATCTCACTGATAAAAAGGAGTAAACTACTAAAATACACAATGACATTAAGGAATCTCAGAAAGCATCATACCAACTAAAACAAAACAAAACAAAATAGAAAAAAATGCACTTCATGCTACCTGATTCAATTTATATAAAATTGTGGAAAAATCAAACTATAGTTACTATTATATAAGCAGATCAGTAGTTACTGGGGTGGATAGAATGGAAGGAGAGGATTGACTGAAAAGGGACATAAAGAAAATTTTAGAGGTGATGGTCATATTCTGGTTTTTTATTTTGATGGTTACACAACAGTAAACATTTAAAATTCATCAAATTGTAGACTAAAAATTGGTTCATTTGTTGCATCAGTAGAGCTGATTAAAAAAATTAAAATGATGGGCTTAAATTATGACCCCAAAACAATGAAAAATTACCTGGTAATTTAACCTATTTAAATGTGTTGTGATTAGTGATATATTTAGATTTATTTTCTACATGCTATTTTATACTTTATTTACCATGATCTTTTTGTTTCTTTTTCTCTTTGGCTGCATTGTCTTATATTAATCAAATTTTCATTATTTCTTTTCATCCCCAACAGTAGTTCAAAAGTTTTATATTCTAATTTTACTATGTTGATATTCACTTTTAAAATACTAAAATTTATATTGATTTAACAGGATGTAAAGTTAAGTAATAATCTTAAATGCCAGTGAAACAACACAAGCATCTTAATATCCCTTAACATTTACCTCTTTATCCGGTCCTACTCATTACTGTGACCTACTATGTCAATTCATCTTGACGTTAGAGTCCTTTAATAAGTCATTATTATTTTTGTTCTTTTATACAGTGAGTGTTTGTTTAGACCCGCCCACATGTTTTCTGATTTGTTGTCGTGGCATTGCTTCTTGTAACCTACTTCTTTCTATCCCAGTTCGAGTTCCTTCTTACTTGGATGCATTTTTTGATAATTCTTTTTTTTTTTAATTATTTATTTTTATTATTTATTTTTGCCAGAGAGAGAGAAAGATACAGAGACAGAGAGAGAACCAAACTGGGGGAGCTCCCAGTTCAGCACATGGCTCCGCACAGGCCCGGGCCGGGACTCGATCCTCGGTCCCCAGTGCTGCAAAGTGAGCGCTTAACCCACTGAGCCATCCCGGCTTCCCCTTGATAATTCTTTTAATGAAAGTCTGTGAATGGCAAATTCTCTAAGTTATTTGTTAACTACAACTACCTTTATTTCCCCCTCACTCTTGAATAACAACTCTAAAAAGATATTATAGTATCTTCTAATTTCTTTACTGTTGGTCATGAGAAATCTGCTGTCACTCAAATCATTGGTACCTTGTATGTGATCTCTTATTCTTCATTTTTCAGATTTTCTCTTTTCATTTAGTGTTTAAATAGTTCCACCAGGAAATATCTAGGTATGGATTTTTTTTTTTTTTTA
>PVKE010021905.1:0-26065 GCA_004027555.1 Craseonycteris thonglongyai
CGCATTATGTGCCCAGCTCCCAGAATCAGGTCCCCCTCCAACCCGATAAATCTGGTGCCCACTCCCCCCTCCCCACACAGCTCTCCCTCCCCCCTCCTCCATCCTCCCTCCTCTCCAGGTAAACACCAAACCATTGAGTGTGTCTTTCAATTGTTTTAGCTCTTAGGTCTCTCCTTTCTTCTATGGCATTTCCAAATTTCTGTCTTCAATTTTACTAATTTTTTTCTCCATCTGGTCAGTTCTGCTTCCTATACTAGCTATTTTTTATTTCTTTTATTGTCTTGTTTATATCCACAATTTTTATTTGCTTCTTTTTTATATATTCAATTTCCTTTCTGAGATCACTTAGCTCTATGTATTCCACCAATTTTCTTTTATCTCTTTGAGTGTTTTCAGAATAACAGTTTTATATTCTGTGTCATTTAGTTCATATGTTTTCGTATCTTCAAATTCCTTTCCTGGAGATTTTTCATTTTCTTTCTGAGCACCTTTGTTCACTAGGGTACTCATTGCTGTAGGAGTGTTTCTTTTCCTGGACATAAGGATTTTTCCCCTGGCAGATGCGAATAAATCTTTCTTTTACTGCTTAGCTTGTGTTTCTGCAGTGTCTTGTAATAATTTCTCTTTGTTTGGTTTTCTCATGGTGGGAGACTTCCTAGAATGTGGGCTTCTCTTTGACTCTTTCTGGTCTCTGTATGCTTCCTCTTTGGAAAGATGTGTTGGGCAATGGTATTCTATGCTTCCAAGATCTCACTGCAATCAGTAGCTACCACACCTGTGATTCAGTTTTTCTAGATCCCTCTGCCAGCTTCAGTGGGGAAGGGTGGTACAAGATTTCTTGCGAAAGGTGCAGGTATGTTTGCATCACAGGATAATAGAGGCTTCCCCCTGCTGGCTTCAGCAGGAAGGGTGGGGGTGGGGTTTGTTGGGAAAGGCACAGGTCTGTTTGTGTCACAGGGTGATGGCCACACAGTGCTCTGGTTAGGGCCCCACCTCATTGAGGGTCACTCTGCACTTTAGCCACCAGTGCACTCTCATTGCCACCACTCCATCCACCAGAATGCCCACCTCCTCCTGCTCTGGTCACCAGCCTTAGGGTTCAGCTGCCCAACCAACATGATGGCAGCTGGGTCCTCACTTTGGTCACCTTCTCTGATCTCCAGCTGCTGGTGGTGCCTCACTCTGGCCTTCTGCATCACCCTCTGGCCACCCTCATTACGCCACGGCTGCTCCCCCACCCCCACTCCCACCGTGACTTTTCTCCACAGTGAGTCACACCCACTTTTTCCATCCACCCCACGCACTGGCTGTCTGTGCCTTTGTCTGTTTCAGGCCTCTAACCCATCCAGAGTTGTTCTGCCTGTACCTGCGCTCCCACATTCCTACCTAAGTCAGTCTCTCTTCTGCTGGTATCCGGGTCAGCCTCTGTGTTGGTCATCAGGTAGGTCTCTGGGTCATGTTCCACAGAGTGTCTCCATACTACTCCCTTTCTCTCTCACTTGCCCCACTTTCTCCGGCTTTAGGTGTTTTCTTGCAATGAGTGGGTCCCTCAGCCGAGGTTTTGTGTTGTTTAGGGATTCTCTGGTTGGATTTTAGTTGTTTAAATTGTTCTTTCCAGGAGAGGTTTCAAGAGCTCCTCTCATGTCACCATCTTGATGATGTCTCTAAGTTTCTCCTTTTAAAAACATATTCAGCATTTTTTATTTTATAACCTTTACCTGATAATGTCAATAACTGCAGTCATTTTGACCTAAATTGGTGATGTTTTTGTTCAGCCATGCTATTGTGGTTTATTTCCTCATATCATTAATTCCAAGCTCAAGTTCTTTATAACCTTATCTATGGACATTTTCTGAGTCCTGTCTTTAACACATTCTTCCAAAAGGGTTTTTGCATTTGCTTCTGCTAAGAATCAGGGCAGTGGGATCCCCAACCCCAAATACTACACACTAAATATTCATCTACGTTTTTCAAGGCACACTGGGAGTTAGAAATCTCAGTGTGCGTGAGTGCAGACTTGTGGTTAAAAATTCTGAGATGAAGTCACCCCAGCACACTCCAAAAATAACAGATTACCCACAGTGATTTTAGAGACAAGGATACTTTCAAGGCTTTCTGTCTCTCTTACTCTGTGTGAGAGGAAGACTTCTTGCTTGAGTCTCTTTTTACATTTATAGTGGTCTCACTAAATTCTTTGACCATATATGGAGCCTCCATATCTCCAAACCATAGCATGGTGCATCTGGTACGAGTATGGGTATCATTGTTGTTGATAGCAATAGTAGCAATGGAATTACCCGTGCTAATGGTTGTAATGTTGTTAGTAGTGGTGGTGGTATAATGGTGGTGCTAGTAGTGGTGGCAATTGTGGTTGATGATGATGGTATGGGAGGGTTTATGGTCAGGAATTGTTTTATTTTTTTCTGTGAACAGCCACAAAAATTATAATTATTTTAGGTTTTGTGTATCATATGGACTCTGCCACAACTACTTAACTCTGTCCTTATAGTACAGAAAAGTCATAGGCATATATGAATGGATGGATGTGGGTGTGGTTTAATAAAATTTTATTTATGAATACTGACATTTGAATTTCTTATAGGTTTTATGTGTCTTAGAATATACTTTTCTTCAACCATTTGAAAATGTAAATACCATTCTTTGCTTGTAGGCTATACAAACACAGGTTTTGAGCTGGGTTTGTCTTTTGGGCTGTTTGCCAATTCCTGGTGCTGATGTTAGTGATGGGGATTATGGTGGTGATGATGGTAAAGGTGATGAAATTTATGGAGCTTTTAAAGGTGAATGTGGATATACTTTTAGTGTAGAAGCCTCCTTCTACAGTATATCCTTAAAACTGAGATGGAGACAAAGCTAAAGGGAGTTGGTACAACTCACACAATCACCAATGGTCCTAATAACACAGGTATTCTCATTTCCAGTATCACAGCATTTCTTCTGCACTCCTCTGATTTTTAATGAACTAGATTTAGAATTTCTGTGGACTGTTCCTTGGTGGTGCTATGACAAAGCCTTGCTCACTAGCATAAATTTGGATTTGCTTTGTAAGCAGGAAGTCCCAGGCCATCAAAATTGATAAGTTCCATGATGCAGCATTTTGCAATTATAATGTGCCATTTAAATGTTAAATAATAACTAAACTGGTTCTCGGTGCTTCATTAACAATCTCCACTGCCAAATCACAGGCTTTTCTACTTGTTTGTGCTAAAGGCAACTTTTAATTGTTTTAATGAGGATTTGCGAGCAGCTCTTTCTCTAAACATTTGGGCATTGGCAGAAGCACATATATCATTTGCTTAGCAGAGGGAAGTACTGCTGTTTACATAAGAGGCTTCTAACAGTGTTGGGGTTTAGGGAAGACTCTGGCACCTCTTGCCCTCCTAATGCTTTGCTTAATTGAGTTCTATGAGAAGAGATTAAAAGTATTAGGAGTAATCCATGCTTGTCACACATCCCAAACAATACTGACTAAACTAATCTGCTAATTAGTTTAATTTTCCTCATCAGTTGCATAGGTAGTTCATTTTGTTTCTACTTGGAGATACTGCTCTGAAGGTTTTATGTGTTTCATGTGACTATTACTGCACAAAATCTCTGGCAAATGAGGTTCTTAATCAGCCACAGAAGTGCAGACATTAGATATTACTTTGTAAAATTTCTTCCAACTCACACATAAATGTATTTTAAACCCAACAGTACAGATCTTTAAGTCTTCCTGCGAAAGGGGTGTCTAGGAGTAATGAGTGGGTGAGAAAAGGGGTGGGAGAGACATAGATTTTGTTTTTAATCTAAAATTGTTTACAGGCTCAGGAATAAAAAGGACAACTATTATAATATGAGGGGGTTTTAGTACATCCATTTGTCTTTACTTTGCTCATGCCTTTGTCTGGAAATTATTACACTTACAATACTAATTCCCAAAATTTCACTTGATTTTTTTCTTGTTAATTTCTTAGAGCAAAGCATTTATTAAATATTAGAGACAATTTTGAGAAAAATGCAATCTGTAATGTAAAATCCTAATTTCTACATGGATAGGTTCATTATTATTCTGCCATATTCTTAATATATGATTTCTAGTATAGTATGCTAGAATTCCTTTAAAAGGGTATATGTTGTAGGGGATAGAAGCAGATGGAACATAAAATTGTTCAGATCCTGTTTTTACTGAGGAAGTTTGAGGTGTTGGCTACAGCATGAAATGTCTTATTCTGATGTGAAACTCTGAGATGCCAAAACATCTGCTACATTTGGGTGGCTGAGTTGCTATTTCACAGTGAGGAGGCAGGATCAGGCTGCAGTGTTTTCTTTCATCAGCAGGTTGCATGACTTGTCTGCAAGTGGGGTTTCTCTGGTCCAGCTAATATTTGAGAGACCCCCACCACTGCTTACTGAACATCTGTCACTCTGCATTCTAGACCATGCATGAAATGCCTTTTTCTCGACTCAGGTGTGCAGACTTAGGGTTTGTTGGCTTTGTTCTGTTTTGGTCCTTTGTTTTTTGTTTGTATGCTTTGTTCTGTTTTTAAGACAATTTCATTCTCACTTCATATTTGCCAGAAAAATAATACATTATTTTATTAACCATTTTACAGGAGATATGCAATCATAATTAGTCCAGTGTTACATAGGGGCTCAATTATAACAAACACCCCCCCAATGAAAGCAATAAACAAAACACAGTATATCCAGCCAATGGATTATTATTCAGCCATAAGAATGAGTGAGGTATTGATACATACCACAACATGGATAAACCTTGAAAACATTATGTTAAGTGAAAGAAGCCAGTCATAAAGCCCACATATTGTATAATTATATTTATGCAAAATATCCAGAATAATCAAATCCATAGAACCAAGAAGGTAGATTAGTGGTTGCTAGGGCTGGGGAAGCGGGGAATGGGGAATGACTACTTAATGGGTATGAAGTGATGAAAATGTTCAGTTGTTAACTAGTGGTGAGGGCTGCACAACTCTGAATATACTATAGACCACAGGATTGTAAGCCATAAAAATTATATGAATTTTATGTTATGTGAATTGTATCTTTCAACTGATGGTTGCTGGTGCCAATTTAATGCCAACAGGAGTCCCCAATTGGGGTTCAGTGCAGAAAGAAACTTTACTCAGTGCAAATAGCTCAATCACGAAACAGTGAGGCTGTGAAATAGCTCCATAGTACTACACCTTAATTACTACGCAACACAGTTGTAAAAACAGCATGGCTGCGAGGAGGTCCTGGGGCAAGGTGCATGTCTGGCTAGGCAGTTATGCTGCGCTCAGGGCTGCTTCACTCTGCACCTACACAGGTCTGCTCTGTTCCAGGTAGAAGTCTTCAGAGGTTCAGCTCAATCTGGGGAAACACAGTCTTCAGCCTTTGGTGGGAAGAAAAAGTGTTTTCTGAGCCAAAAGGGAGCTGACTTATATAAACGGAAGTCCCTTTCTATGGTCTCTGATTGGTCCATCCTCAAGCAAATGAGGACTCCAAATCCTCCTACTTTGATTTGTCCAAAAGACACTGTCATGATTAGTCAGACACTCTGATTGGTCAGTGAAGATGTTGATGGTACTATTTCTGTGCAGCTCTGATTGGATAGGGAAAGTTTCAGTCCTGTTGGTTGAAATACAATTCCAAGAACTCCTTTATAAGGGCTGACTCACAGGGCAGGAAAACAGTGCTGGCTTCTCCCTGAAGTGCTGTTTGTGTGAGAGGCCCCTGTGTAGAAACGGCTGCTGGGTTCTGCTTTTAAATTTGAGCCTAGTTAGTCACAAGGAGCCCGTAGTGGGTATCTTCTTTCTCAGGGTTCACATATCTCAACATTGCTGTTATTTTTTTTTAATGAATGAAGTTATAATTAAAACAATAGAGTGTAATAGAATTGCAATCTTCCTGAAATACCACATGCCTTTCAGGTGTGAGAGCTGATGATGGGGGCCCACAGTCAGACATGTTTACATTACTTTTCAAATAATGTATGGCTGTTACTCCAGCTGAGTGAGGAAACTGTAAATACATTAGAGTTAGATATACCTGTGTTCAAATCCCGTATATTCCTTTTCCTGGCTGGAGTATCTTTTCTGTTTGTATTTTAATCATCTGCTGTTATGAAAGAGAACCACCTGAGATAAGGCTCCTGGCTTAATCTCTGAGGCCACTGGGGGTTCATCTTTATTTTATTTTATTTTTTAGTGAAGAACTAGTGAATTGGGATCTTTTGGAAGCCAGGAAACTTGTTTTCCAACTTGCTTGTGAGAAAATCCATCCATCAGAGGACACACTTAAATTATCTCACAGTCCGATACTACTTTATAAAACCAGATTGCCAATTTATCAGTTAGCCGTGAGGAATCCTTCTCTTGGCAACTGAAGACATGAGCCTGTATGACCCCACACACCCCATGCCTATAATAAGGCTGCTTATGAATTTGCAGAAAGAATTAACTATCTCACAGGCCTGTTTGGAATTTTTGTTTTTAAAATGTGTTCATCCAAGCCAGCATGTTATTCTTTGATCTTGCTGACCTAGGAGACCTTTCATCTCTTTAAAGTGGCTTCTGTTATGGTATGTGAAGGAAAATATCCACTCTATTCTCCAAGCTCTGACAAGTGTAACCAGTTGCTGTCATTTGATAACATCGTAGCATTCTGAGTGTATAGACACACAAGGTGGCTCCCTTGGTTTTCTTGTATATGAAAAAAGCACTTCACAGGCTTCTTGAACAATAGTTTTGGGTTTCTTCTCCCAAGAAGCAGGCCCCAAGACAAGATTTTGGAGCACCAGTGGAAGAGCAGGAAAGTGAGACAGGAAGGGAAGGTTTTAACAAAGGATGTACTATATGCGTTATACTGGGTACTGTGGAAGTGTGCAGGACACCCTCCTCAGACTGTCCCATACAAGGGACAAATATGCTGGGCATTTATTCACCATCTCCCCATCTGTCACTGGCTGAAGTTGCTCCAGATGCCTTAACCCTCTGCCCTGGCCTTGGTGAGCCAAGATGATGCTGTCAGTTCCTGGGACAGTAGGAGCCAGGGCAGCGGGTATAGCACCCATTGATACAGCTCACCTGGTATATGTGAATTCATCATCATCCCCCCAACATTCCTAAATCCACCCTCACCCATTGTTTTCTACCTCGGTAAATAGCACTTCAGTTTGCCATCAGCCTGGTTCAGAAGCGAAGGTGATTCATCATTACATTCTCTACCACCCACTATGAATATTCAAGGAGGAACCCAGGCCTGTTGATTCTGCTTCCTACACATCTCTTGGACTGCACATTTCTCTCCATCGTGACCTTCCTAACATCCATCCTTCAGCATGGTGGCCAGGGTGCTTCAGCCTTTGCGGCTGCACATCAGAGGGCCTCTTCTCTCCATCCTGCTCCTGCCTGGACTCCTGAAGTTGTCAGGACAGGTCCCAGTACTCGCACAACTGTTTCCACCCTCTCATCGCTCCCAGCCCTCTGCTCCACCCAACTCCACTGGTCCCTCAGCCTGGAACTATTTCTACCTTGGTCTTGACCCTAAACTGCTTCCCACATCTCAATTCTTACCTTAAGTGACATCTCCACAGGCAGCTCTTTCCCAATCCTCAGACCAGGTTATTGCATCCAGTTATGGAGTTTATTTCCTTCAAGCAGAGCACTCAGCACACTTCAGTGCATTTTCAGAGATGATCTTATTCCTGTGCCGTGCTCAGCGTCCTGGCCAGATGGCCATCTGGTCGCCCCATTCTATCCCTACTCTTAGCACAATGCCCTTCACAGTCTGTGCCCACTAACTTCCTGTCAGGTGGATGCATGAAAGTGCCCAGTATATGCTTGCCATATACTAGGTGCTGGATACATGTCAACTTCCTTCCTTCCCTGGTTTTGGAGGAAGGAGTTTGAATTTTCTATTTTGAAACTTTTATTATAGGTGATATTGTATTGGGACTTGAAGCCACCTCTGTTTAGGCCACAGTCCACTCTGGAGAGTTGGCTTCTGTCCCCATAGAGCCTGACTCTCCAACCCTGTGGTAGTTTTCACTTGTACTGTGAGATAATAGTTACTTAAGAGTTGGGGGTATTTGCTGGTCCAGGTTTAGAAAGACTCCAACATCCAGATTCATATCTAAAAAATGTTTCTATTAATTTTAGTTATTATCTTTAAATAAAATGAGCTCTCTTTTTCAATCTTTAATTGAAATAGGGATGAGACAAGACTTATGACCTGTTTTTAAGCAGGACCATAAGAGTTTGCTGGTGCTTATGACTGACCTATGTGCAAGTACTTCCTAAATGAGAACAGAATAGAAGCTTTTTGTGCCTAAGGAAGTTCTAGGAAATCACTTGATGAAAGTCCAAACCTCACCCTGCAAAGTATAAACGTAATGCTTTTCTCTATATGATATAGAATTTCTTGCTGAAATAACTTCTTTCTAAGTCAAAGATCTGTTTATAAATCAAGAAAATTCACTAGCCTTCAATAACTTAAGTCTAAGATAGGTGACATTTTAAATTACCCATCTCTTAGTTAGTGATTAAACAAGTAACTTATCTTGGTTGATGAAGAGGAGAGTTTTGGTTTCGTTAGTGAAGTTCTTTGCACACATATTTGAGGGTCCATTTGTAGTCTAGATTGGCAAAATATTATTATTCATGAAGCACTTGTGGACCCAATGGATAATTTAGGTCTCATCATCAGAATCGCAAAGATTGTTGAGCTGCTTTCATACCAGGAGGAGTTCACAGACCATTTGAGACAAAAACCTGTCAAGGTGAGTCACAGGGGACCATGGTGGGTGATGTCACAGGGGCATGACCTGGACACTGCTTCATGGAGGAGGTAATGTCTGAGCAAGGGCCACTTATGGCATTAGTGGGCAGCTATGGGATAGAAAGCAGAGGTATGAGAGTGTGACAGACCCACATAGACTAAGCACATGATGAGGCCAGTTCAGAGCAGACATTTGTCTCCAAGAAAGTAAGAATTTGGGCATCCTGAGTTGGTGCGTGGGGTTGAGTTGGGTGGACAGTGAGCAGGAGCAGCTTTAACCTTGTAACCTAACCTGAGACCTGGACTGTGGACACTGGGCCCACATGAGCCTCTCAGGAGAGACATGATAAGAAGTCCCTGCACGATCCCTTATACTGATGATCCTGGACAGGAATTTGGCAAGTGTTTGTGGACTCAAATATTGTTCATGACTTTTGTACAGAAATGAGCCAATAATAGTAAATTCGGGAGATTTTCATAAACATACCGGTATCTATTTTCAGTGTCTTTTGAAAAGTTAGAAGGGACAACATGGAAATGCATTCCAGCATGGGTAGAGGCAGCAGGAGGCAGGGACTAGCGGCTGGCCCTGCAGACTAGTGGGGGTGCACCTTGGGCTCCTGTGTGCCAGTGCCCTGCCAGGCACTGGCGGCCCCTGGAGGCACTGCTTTCCACACTCATGGTCTGACTACTTCTGAGGAAGGCTTCCTGGGTGGCCTGAATCCGAGGGGCTTCTCTGAGGAAAAACAACAGAATTGTGGTGGATGGTATAGAGAGGGAAGAATAAAGAATTGAGAACGGTTTTTGACCTTGGGATATTGAAGGGATAAGCTGTGTGGGGAGTGATTTTGAAACTAGGTTTAATGGCAATAGAAGCATCAAAAATCAAATTCCACACTTAAAAAAGAAAAAATAAATGGGGGTGGAGGGGCAAAAACTATTCCCAACCCTGGTCCCAACTCTCCTGTTTGCCCAATTCTTCATTATTGTCTGTTTTGGTAGTTTTTCTCTTCCTGGGTGGCTTTCCTGCCTTGGAAGCCATTCATAACTATTTTTGCATGAATTATGCAGAAAGTTTTGAGGGAATCCTGGTCTCTTTGAGCTGAGTAGCAGCAGTAGTCAGGGGCAGCCATCATTGCCTTCACCTCCTACTGGATGAGCCCCACTCTGCCTCCAAATCAGCAAACCTCAGGCTGTCTGTGACTAGACTGCAGTTAGCCCTCAATTTGTGATACTTCCAGACTCCCAAGCAAAGCTGACAGCTGCCCTTAGACTCTCAGGGGACCCAGCTAAGTGTGTCCAGGTCATGGGTGCTGTGCAGTGAAAGTACTAGGCGTCTGGACAGGAGTTCTTCCTGGGCTTTTGGCGACAGCCCAGGCCACGTAGCCACCTCCATGTTAGGAACCCAGTCTGTAATTCACAAAAATTCCAACCTGAACACAGTGTTCTGCAAAGTGGAAAACCACACACAACCTAGAACAGTTGTACTTGAGTGACTGAGAGGGACACCCAGTACACCTGTGTCTATCACCTCCTCCCTTCCTGACGTCCCCGTGCAAGACCCCATCAGTTAAAGGGGAAGGACTGACCGTGAAATGCTGCTTTCCAGGGTCTCCAGGCACCTGTGTCCCTCAGGAAGGCCTCTGTTATCTGGTGTGACAGCAGCATAGGAGCTGCTGGTTGTGAAGTCTCCTAGCCACTGATGTGGCTACTTTTTGCAAGTCCTTTGTGAGAGAGGACAGGCACAAAACAGGGAATCCTACATAGTGCTCTCAGTTCATGCCATCCTAAAGGTGCTTCTAGGGCATCCAGCCACGCATTACTGTAATGCTCAAAGCCAGGTCATCATTGTTCACTGTATTTTCTCTTGTACTCATTCCCCACACTGTCCACAGATCCATCTGTAGCGCATTCCACTTAGGGACCTTTCTTCAACAACACACATTGTTTATGAAAGTGTTTTATCTGTACGTTGGCATTCAAGACCCTCCAAAGAAGGCTTCTCCCCTCCTTCAACTTTTATCTACAGGCTCCCTATTGCTAGAACTTCCCTAAACACTACCTGTACATATCCCTGCCTCTTTACATTTGTTTGGTGCTGTTTTCTCTGTCCAGAACATCTTTCTTATACATCTTCACCTGTGGATTTTTAAAAAATGCTTCATTTTATACATGAAAATAGAGAGAATTCTCCCACCCTGCGTGGCCCCCGCCCACCTGTGTGGAATGAAACCTTGTCGAAAACCGGTGACATACAGTCGCTCTGGGCCCTCCCACTTCTCTCTGCCTCTCTCTGTCAAAGACAATAAAGTAAATCTTTAAAAAGAAAAAAATAAAATAGAGAGAATTGTATAATAGACCCCATGGACCAACTTTCCTGATTATCAGCCCATGGCCAATCCTGTTTTCTCTGTAACCTACTCATTTCTTCTCCCTATCCAGATGATTTTTAAACAAATCCCAGATATCATATTATTTATTTGATCTGTAAATACTTTAATACAAATCTCCTAAAGTAAGTAGTGTTTTTTAATACTCATTATAGAATCAATAATTCCTAAAAATCAATAATTCCTAAAAAAAAATCACAAGAAATTCTTAGTGTCATCAGCTATCCAGCCAGTGTTCTCATTTCTCTTATATCTTAATATGTAACTGTATATGAATGTATGTATAAATATATAGGGGCATTTATGTATAAATATATGTGTTTGTGTGTATATATATATAAAGGTATGTGCTTGTATATCTACATACCTATATACATATAAAAAAACTCAGTTCATTTGTCTGAATGAGATTCAAATAAGATTAACATATATAATTAGTTATCAATGTCTTATAAGTCTCTTCAATCAATAGGATCTTCATCTCTTTCTCTGTGTTTTGAGGGGGGGCGTCTTTTATTATTTTTTTATTGTTAAATTTACTGAGGTGACATTTGTTGGTAAAAAATTACCTAGGTTCTATGTGTACAACTCTACGTTGCATCTTCTATGTATTGCATTATGTGCTCACCACCCAGTCAGTTCTCTTTCTCTCTGTTTCTTAATCCTTACAATTTCTGGGTTACTTTTCCTGTAGAGTTGTCCATTCTGAATTGTATTTGGCTGCATATACCCATAATGTTATTTGACAAGTTCATCATTCCTCTGAATTTCCTATAATTGGTAGTTATATGCAGAGATTTGATTAAAATAAGGTTATACTTTGTTTTTATTATCTTTTGCAAGAAGATTTTATGGGTGATGGCATGAATTTCCTTCAGAAGGTATAATAAAACTTTTTATTTTTGTTATGCTGGTTGCCACTGACAACTACCAGCCCAATGTAACATCTATCTGGTCATTTTGATTGTAGCTTGTATTTATTTGGATTTCACAGGAAATTTTTATGTGAATAACCTTCCTCCAGTTCTTTCATGTTAGGTTACATACAGCCTTTAAACTTGAAGTTCACTTGACTAGATATAAAATCATTGACTCACATTTTATTGCCTCAAGTATCTTAAGTACTTCACTCCATTGGCTTCTGTTATTAACCCTTTTTGTTGACAAGCCTAACTACAATTTGATTTTTTACCCTTTTGAGTAATATCAGGTTTCCTAAATAACCAAAGGTATTTTATGTTTATTTGTTATTCTTTAAATTTTTTCCTGAATAACCAAAGGTGTTTTATGCAAATGCTGGGATGGCTCAGTGGGTTGAGCACTTGTCTTGCATCCCCAGCATCCGAGGATCCTATCCTGGGCCCAGCCCATGTGGACCCACATGCTAAACTGGGTGTGCCCCCAGTTTGGTACTCACTGGGGTGAGCTTCCCATGTGGGAGACCCCCAGTTCGGCTCCTTCCCTGGGCATGCTTCTCATGTAGGAGGCCCCCCAGGTTGTGGGAGCATCCTCCCATGCCAGAGGTCCCTGGCCTGGATCCTGCCCTGTGCAGCTCCATGCTCACCTGTGCAGTGAAACTGTATGGAAAATTAAGGACGTGCAACTATGGAGACTGCTCTGGGCCCTCCCCCTTCTCTCTGTCCCTCTGTGTCTCTCTCTCTCTGTCAAAAACAATAAAAATAAATCTTTAAGAGTAACTAATTTACTACAATTTATATTGAGATTGGTCATTCTGGGTCATTTTCTCAGGCACTCATTGTACCCTTTCAACATTAATTTCAGGAAAGTTTTTTTTCTTTTCTTTTCTTTTTATTTTATTTTATTTTATTTTTTTATATTTTAGCAATAACATGAATCCAAATCTTATGAAGCAAATTAATGACACCTTAGGGCACTCAGAAAATTCAAAGAAATTAACTGAATTGCTATTTCTTACTGCAGACAAATTATGAAAATTGGACAAGATGTGGGAGACAGAAGTCAGGCAATTATTCTAAAACTTTTAAAATTAAAAGTGATCTCTACAGACACAGTGCTCATTTCTGTCAATATTTAGCTACACATATCATCAATATGTGGCAAAACTTTCCCCGTTTTGCTGATAACACAATCCTAGATAGCATGTACTTTTATCTCTAAATATATCAGTATTCTTTTTTTTAATATATATTTATTTATTTATTTATTCATTTATTTTGACAGAGGAGAGAGAGAGAGAGAGAGAGATACAGAGACAGAGAGAGAACTGAACTGGGGGAACTCCCCAGGTCAGCATATGGATTCGCACAGGCTGTGGCTGGGATTCGATCCTCGGTCCCGGTGCTGCAAAGCGAGCACTTAACCCACTGAGCCATCCCGGCTTCCCACAGTATTCTTTTAGAAAAATGTTTAAATGTTATTTTTATGCATAACCACAATACCAGCAGAAGTGAACTATTTAACAAAGATTCATGATTTACCAGAAATGGAAAATGACCACTGGGATATATTAGACAATGGGTTGACCCAAAGTCATAGACTAGACTGGTTTCATTTATTTCTTTGATGGGATTTCTTAACTTGTCAGGTCAATGCAATCAAAATGATACTGTATGTCTGTACTTTATCATGGATGTGTTTTTTGTTTTGTGTTTTTGTTATTGTTGTTGTTTTTGGAAAGTGATAGATTTTTTTTTTTTAAGATTTACTTTATTGTTTTTGACAGAGACAGAGAGGGACAGAGAGAAGGGAGAGGGCCCAGAGCAGTCTCCATAGTTGTATGTCATCAGTTTTCGACATGGTTTTATTCCACTCAGGTAGGTGAGGGCCATGCAGCACGGGAACTGAGCTGGGGTCCTCTTGCATGGGAGGCATGCCCCAGTGAAGCCTATAGGTCTGCCTGGGCCAGGGCCGGGATTCAATCCTCAGTCCCCAGGGCTGCAAAACAAATGCTTGACCCACTGAGCAAGCCCAGCTTCCCTAGATGTTTTTTTATAGTTTTATAATTTTTTATTTACATTTGATATACAATTTTAATTTCAGGTGTATAGCATAGTGATGAGTCATTTTTATAACTCACAAAGTCATCACCTTGATAAATCTGGTACCCATCTGACATTACACATAGTTATTACAATATAAATATTATTAACTATATTTCCCATGCAGTACTTTACTTCCCTGTGACTATAAGTTTCTACTTCTTAATCTCTCCCATTTTTTCACCCACCACTCCAACCCCCATTCCAACTGACAACCATCAGAATGTTCTCTGTATCTATGAGTCTGTTTCTGTTTTTTTCTTTGTTTGTTTTGTTCTTTAGATTCCATAAATAAGTGGAATCATATGACATTTGTATTTCTCTGTCTGGCTTACTACACTCAGTATGATACCTTCTAGGTCCAACCAGGTTGGTGCAGATGGCAAGAGTTCATTCTTTTTATGGCTGAGTAATATTCCACTGTATATGTGTACTGTATCTTCTTTTCTTTTCTTTTCTTTTTTACGTTCAATACTATTTTATGTTGTCTTTGGGTGTACAGCATAAAGGTTAGAAATTTATATAATTTAAGAAGTGATCCCCCTGACTAATCTAATACCCACCTGTCACTATGCATAGTTATTACCATATTATTGACTACATTCCCTGTGCTTTACTTCACATACCCATGATAGCTTTGTAGTTCTTAACCCCTTCACTTTTTCACCCAGCCCGCAACCCTCTCCCAAATATCACCTCAATAAATCTAGTACCCACCTGACACTTTTATAATATTATTGACTATATTCCTTATGCTACACCCTACATCTCCTTAACTACTTTGTAACAACTGATTTGTACTTCTTAACTCCTTCCCTTTTTTTCACCCACACCCCAACCCATCTGGCAACCATTTAAATGTTTTCTGTATCTGAGATTGTTTCTGTTTTGTTATTCATTTTGTTCTTTAGATTCCACATGTAAGTGAAATCAAATTGCATCTGTCTTTCTCTGACACTCCACTCTCCATGTCTTTTGATTGGAGCATTTAATCCATTTAAATTGAAGGTAATTGTTGATAGATATGTAGTTATTGCCATTTTATTCATAATTTTTCTTTTTCTTTTTTTTTCTATCTTAAAGTAGTCCCCCTAACATTCCTTGTAATACTGGTTCAGTGGTGATAAACTCCTTTATCTTTTTATTGTCTAGGAAGCTCTTCAATTTTGGAGGATAGCCTTTCTGGGTAGAGTAATTTTGGTTGTAGGTCCTTGGTTTTCATGTTGAATATTTTTTTGCCACTTCCTTCTGGCCTGCAAAGTTTCTGTTGAGAAATCAGCTGACAGTCTTATGGGAGCTCCCTTACAAGTTACTACTTGCTTTTTTTTTTTGATGCTTTTAGCATTCTCCCTTAGTCTTTAACCTTGGCCATTTTAATTATAATGTGTCTTGATGTGGGCTCATTACGGTTCATCTTGTTTGGGAATTTCAGTGCTTTCTGGGCTTGTGTGTCTGTTTCCTTCACCAGAATAGGAAAGTCTTCAGTCATTATTTCTTCAAATCAGTTCTCAATTCCTTGCTTTCTCTCTTTTTCTACTGATACTTCTATGATGTGAATGTTGTTACACTTGATATTGTCCCAGAGGCCTCTTAAACTATACTCATTTTTTCAGATTTGTTTTTCTTTTTGTTGTGATTGGATGTTCTCTGCTATATTGTCTACCAAATTACTAATTCAATCCTCTGCTCCATCTAGTCTGATGGTGATTTTTTGTATTGCATTCTGAATTTTAGTTATTGTATTCTTTATTTCTGGATGGTTCTTTTTTGTGGTTTCTATGTCCTTCTTTATGCTTGCTATCTCTCCTTTGAAGTTTTTGATAAGTTTCTTGAATGTCCTTATAACCACTGTTTTGAGTTCTGTATTTGATAGTTTGCTTACCTCCATCTCATTTAGTTCTTCTTCTGGAATTTTTCTTTCATTTGAGATGTATTTCTTTGTTTCCTCACTTTGGATGCCTGTCTATGTTTGTTTCTATGTATTATGTAGATCTGCAACGTCTCCCAGTATTGCTGGATGCCTTATAGAGTAGGTGCCCTGTGTGTTCCTGGCACCATCTCCCTGGTCATCTTCAGTGGGTGCTCCTATAGATTCTGGTTTGGTGCCAATTCTGTGCCAGGAGCTACTCAGCAAAAGTTTCATAGCACTCCAATGCCTATTGCCACTTGCCTGGAGCCTGTGGACTTTGACAGTTTTCCAAGAAAGATTGCAATTCTGGCAGGGCTGGCTGTTCTCCAAAGAAAGTGCCTTTAGTGTTGGTGGGATTGGATGGGACAAAGTACCAGTGATTCTGCGGTTTGGAGTGAGCAGAGCTCACCAGACCAATCAGGTTCAGATTTGACCATATGGGAGCAAGTGCAAAACAGGAAAGATGGTGCCCACCAGACAGCTGCAGGGGAGCAGGACCCCTCCAGAAAAAATTACAACTGTTCTCTAGCCCTCACCTCAAAGCCATACACCTCAGTCGGTCTCTTGTATGCCTCCATTGCCGCCTCAGTCACTGTCCCTCTGCTAGAGCCCAGCGTGACTACCCGCCTGAGTCTGCACAGGCACTCTTAGAAGACATCTAGGTTTTCCACAGTCTTCTATCCCAACTGAACAGTGGCAGTCCCCACTGTTTTTCACAGTCAGATGTTGTGGAGCGCCTCTTCCCAGCACTAGAACATTAGGCTAGGAAGCCTGGTATAGGGCTAGGGTCCCTTGCTCCTCCAGAGGGAACCTCTGTGGCTGAGATATTGCTCCTGATTCTCTACGACCACCAAAGATTTGGCTCCTTTTGTGTCTGCACCCCTCCTACCAGTCTCAACATGGCCTTCTCTTTTTTGTGTCCTTAGATATAAAACTTCTGTTCAGCTAGATTTCAGATGGTTCTCCAGGTTGGTTGTTCTATAATTTAATTGCAATTTTAAGGTGTTCATGGAACAAAGCAGGCATAGTGCTTGCATACTCGGCTATCCATCTATGTAACCTCTATTCTTCAATGAAAGAGAGTATCAACATCACTTCAGGAAGTTTCCTTGTGCCCTTTTCACAAAGCATTCCTTTTCACTCTCAGTCAAACAGTGCTTTCATGGCTTCCGCAATGCAACGCTTTTGTCTACTCTAGAATTTCAAATAAATTTAAGTGTTAATTTTTCTTAATTTAAGACATAATTCAATGTTTTATCTCCTATTTATTTTAAGGTATGTGTTTATTCACTATCCTGTACTTTCTAGTATAGGTTTGATTTCTGAAATTACTTTCTCTTTTATTTCTAATTCTTTTTTGAATTTTATTCATATCTCTTTCAATTCCAAAATTACATTGCTTCTGATTTTTTTCCAATTCTGATTTATATTGTTCTCTTGCAATTTTTATCATTTTCTCAAGTTCTTTTTGCTCATCTTGAAATATTAGATTATAGTTTTATGTTGTTTGGATCTAACTACTGTTACAGTGGCTTATGTAATTTCTTTCTTTTTCATTGATTCAACTTTTAATATTATGAACTCATCTTTTCATCTCCAGCAAGCACCCAACTTAGGGTCTTGCAATTGCAAGCACTTGATAAATATATAGTTTATTGAACTGAAACCTAGCTAACTGTGATCATATGAGATTTTCACTTCCTTTAGTGAAAGCAATATCTAATCCATAAAACTCCAAGACTCAGGGGGTCAAAACATATAAATCACAGAGCTGAAAAGGACCTTGAAGCTCTTGCTCAACTGTTTTATTAATAATTCCATTTTTATAAGCAACTTACCAAGGTCATACAGACATTTAGCAGCAAAACTGAGGCTAAATTACTGGGTTTATGACTCTTCATATAGTGCTCTTAATATCATGACATTCTCAAAGTAAAGAAATACATATTTCTATACAAAGTTTGTACAGATGCTGCATACCTACTTAGTGATGTTTTTGTTTTTTGTTTTTGTTTTTTAACATTCTTAAGCAGTTATTTTACCTGTTTGATAGTCACCTACACTGTGGGCAGTAGGGTTCTTTGAGCAGTGGTACAGAGAGCAAGAACTAGGAAAGGAGGATTAACAGTGGATCACACTCAAGGACAATGAGGCTTCTTTTTATCCTCTCTGCTTCCCCAACTGACAGCCTTGGTAAAGCAGCAGGTGAAGCATGATTGGCTGGTATTGCACTTCAACCAACTTTCTCTGCCAGACTCATCCAAACAGACTGCAAGGCCCCAGCAGAGGATGAAACTGGGAGTTTAGCTATCAGTGCAGCCCAGAAAGAGTATTATCAACAGAAAGCAGCATGTGAGACATAGCAGAAGCTCTTCAAGCAGAAATAAAGGATAGAATGAAAATTTTCCTTTTTGCAGCCACTGGTTCTGAATATAATGGACTGAGGAAAAAAATACAAAATAAATTATTTGTTATATAATACAACCGATTGTTACATAATTATACATCTACTGTAAAGAGCCTTGAAAGAGCAGCACAGTCACTGGGTAAAGCTCCAGAAAGTAATAGTGAGGAGACGGGTGGACTATCCCAGTTGATAGCAGTATTGGAGGCACCCTCCCTTCACTCTATCTCTGAGCTGCTAACTCAGGCTTGAGAAAAGGTTATCAGGTAGGAGTGCACATAAGTAAACACAGCGGAAATGAGGTAAGAAGAATTATAAAGTTAAAGACTATTTATGACAAGCTAATCTGTGTTAAAGGAGATAGAGGATGCTGCAGTAACAAAAATCAAATTCCACTAATATCAGCCCCTTTCATTCAGAAGTAATAATAATTTATAACACTCAAAGTTGGAAAAGTTCTCTTCAATAAGAAAAAAGTTCTTTAAGAATGTAAATTGTTTGGTATATTTATTTGAATACTTTGAAGAGATAGTAAATAACCAATTGTAAAAATTGAACCACCATGTACAAGCCAAAGCTTACCCTACTCTCTATAGAATGGTGCCCTTCAACTTTAATGTGCAGAATAATCACTTGGTGTCATGTTAGAATGCAAATTCTGGTGCAGTAGTTGCAGGTGGTATTCAAGATTCTTAATTTTTAACAAACTCCCAGGTGGTACAGATGGATGCTGCAGGTTCTCAGCTCATACTTTGGCCCACAAACTATAAAGAGCACCCAAGTGTACTATAATGTCAGAATTGCCTTATAGGCTTGTGCACACAAGGAGATTACAAATCACATAACACTTGAGACTGTTTATTTCAACAAACATCCATGGGTACCTGCTGCATACCAGCTGATAGAAAGAGAAAAGTTACCACTGGTTCTTTGGTCTTGAGAAGCTCCTGGGTTGGGGAAGTAGGAAGATGTTAACATTGGTACCTGTCATGTTGGCACAAAAAAAATGCAATAGGAGCTCTAAGAGAAACCATAGCACACATGAACACATCAGAAGAGGGAACAGTCACTCTGGCTGGGCAATAGCATGTGACTCCTCAGGAATTTGAACAAATGCAACCAATTGTCTTTTTAGAAGAAGCTAAATCTGAGAGAATGAACTGAGCTTAAAGACTATTATTTGAGTCTTAATAGTACATGCAGCAAATCACAAACCAGATGAGGGGCCCAATTTTTATTTTACCCCAATGGCTTCTCTGAGGAAGGAGGAAGATTAGAGAAGAAGAGTGTTTGGAGCAGAAATACCTCAATAAGAATATTATTCTATAACTTGAAGTATTTCATCTTTCCTTGTAGCTGAGTAATATCCCCTTGTATTGGTACCACAGCTTTTTTATCCAGTCATCTATCAAAGGGCACTCGGGTTGTTTCCATGACTTGGCCACTGCGAATAACGCTGCAATAAGCACTGGGGTATATATGTTTGGAACTTGAGATCATCATGCTGAGAGAAATAAGCCAGACAGAAAAAGCTAAGAACCACCTGACTTCACTCTTATGTGGAATATAAAACTGACAGCAACAAAGAAAACAAATCTCATGGGCACAGTCAATAGTTTAGTGGTTACCTGAGGGCAAGGGGAGAGGGAGTAGAAGATGAGGGAGGAGGAGTTAAATATATGATCATGCAAAGAAAGCTGACTTTGGGTGTAGTGAGCACATATAGTCAAAGTACTGTAAAATTGTACACCTGGAACCTATGTAATTGTTACTAACCAATGTTACCCCAATAGATCTCACAATAAAAGCAACGAATATTGTGCTAGCTTGGAAGACAATCAAGCATAGCAATGCTGCTCAAACACCTGCTGTGCCTTGCATCTTGCAGGTACTCACAAGATCTTGCTCAAATATTTGAATTACTGGTTTTAGTTCTCAGATTGTCAATGTGCCTCCAGAGCTAAATACTTCTTAGTGCCACATAAGCAGAAGTGGCAGTGCGTTTTTTGACCTCTCTTACATTTGACATATATATTAGGTTGGTGCAAAAGTATTCACATTTTTCCATTATTGAAATTTGCTGCTTGATATTGGAATACATTTTTTTTTAATGTGGTTATGCTACATATCATTTTAATGTGCATTTCTCGCTTAGTGGATTGTTTTGTTTTTACTAATAACTTATTACTTGCTTTTTACTTTATATTTATTTTAGACTATGGAAATGATGTTTCCATAGTCTAAAGCAAATTTGGGCAATTTACTTATTGAAGTTCAAAATGGGTCATAAAGCAGCGGAGACAACTTGCAACATCAACAGTACATTTGGCCCAGGAACTGCTAACAAACATACAGTGCAGTGGTGGTACAAGAAGTTTTGCAAAGGTGATGAGACCCTTAAAAATGAGGAGCATAGTGGCCACCACTGGAAGTTAACAACAACCAATTGGGAACAATCATGAAAGCTGATCCTCTTACGTGAGAAGCTGCTGGAGTTCTCAATGTCAACCATTCTATGGTCATTCAGCATTTGAAGCAGATTGGAAAGGTGAAAAAGCTCAATACGTGGGTGCCCCATGGGCTGACCAAAATTCAAAAACATTCTAGTTTTGAAGTGTTATCCTCTCTTATTCTGTGCAAGAACAATAAATCATTTCTCGAATTGTGACATACGACAAAAAGTGGATTTTATACAACTGGCGATGACCAGCTCAGTGGTTGGACTGAGAAGAAGCTCCAAAGCACTTTCTAAACCAAACTGCACCAAAAAAGGTCATGGTCACTATTAGGTGGTCTGCTGCCAGTATGATCCACTACAGCTTTCTGAATCCCAGCAAATTGATGTGATGCACCAAAAACTGCAATGCCTGCAGCCGGCATTGGTCAACAGAAAGGGCCCAATTCTCCATGACAACGCCTGACTGCATGTCACACAACCAACGTTTCAAAAATTGAACAATTGAATACCCACCAATTTCTCAGTATGTTTGCTGTAGTTTGACTAGTCATTTGTCAGTTCTATTAAAATATTGTTTTCCAATTAGTCACAAATGTCTCCTATCTCTTCTCCTTTGGCCAGTCTGAAATTGTAGATTCCTATTATTAGCTCCCACCAAATAAAACAGTTATGATATAAGAAAATTCTTAAACCTCATAGAAAGCCAGAGCACCCAAAGTCCCTGAGACAAAATATTTTCCTACATAATAGTTATTAATTTGCAAAGAGGGGAGAAGTGGGATGGCTCACTGGGTTAAGCACTCACTTTGCAGCCCTGGGGACCAAGGATCAAATCTCGGCCCCAGCCCATGGAGACCCATATTCTGAGCTGCAGTGTGTTTCCCATGTGGGAGGCCCCCAGTTTGGCTCTCCCCCTGACACTTGGTTCAGCCTCTGGCTCAAGGGGATATGCCTCCCATGCTGGAGGTCCCCAGCCCATTTCCTACCCTGTGCGGCCCCTGCCCACCTGTGTGGAATGAAACCATGTCAAAAACTGACAACGTACAACTATGGAGACTGCTCTGGGCCCTCCCCTTTCTCTCTATCTCTCTCTGTCTCTGTCTCTCTCTGTGTCTGTCAAAAACAATAAACTAAATCTTTCATTTGCAAAGAGGAAAAGCCTGAAGAAATTCATTCTTTATCTCTAAAAATCTAAGCTTGTTTTTTTTTGGGGGGGGGGGGCGTGGTGGTGTTGTTTTAACATTCAAAGCCTTAGGGAAGGAACACAATCTAAGGTGTAGCAATTTAGAAGACTTCTTAATTATATTCCGAATATGTAGATGTTTCAAAGTCAGGCACTATTGAGGCAGGGGTAGTTCTAGTCCAATTCCCGGGCCTGTGCTAGAAGGCCAGTAAGCATGTGTGAGTGTTGAGCTGATTCTAATCTCTACATTAGAATATACTAGAATGTGCACGTATTTCCTCAGCTTGTATATTTTATTCACATACAGTGCTAATGGTATGGATCTTCTCATTTGTCTTTTAAATCTGTGTGGGACATTATTCTAAACCCTTTCCTTCTTAGGTGTGTGTTTTGTACTTGAATGAATATCCATGGACCAGGGAAGAGTTCATCCCCATTACAGATTCACAGCCTCATTTTCCCTGCGGACTGTTCAATGCTCATGTCATTGAGCTTACCCATAGGTTTCAAGTTGTCTGCTGCAACCACAGCTTTCCCTAGAGTGGCAGCAGTCCCAGCTCCTGTAGAGTCTCCTTTATTTGGATACAGACTTTATGGAGATGCAAATAAATAGTTCCTGGTTGCTCTGGCTGGATGCTCAGTTAGAGCTTTTTTAAAATTGGCAAATAGGTAGTACTAGTACATCATCTGACTCCCTTAGCTATGGTGCATATCGGCTAACTAGTACATCTGAAACAAAGCTCTGGGTGATTCACTCTTTTTCAGGTGTGATTTTCTTGTTTTATCTCTGTTTCTTTCTACTCCAGGAGACATGGATTTCATGAGGCACATGTGACCTGGAGCACAGCCTTCCAGCCTGACGCCTGGTGGGGAAAGCACCATGGATGGCATAATTGAACAGAAGAGTGTGCTGGTACACAGTAAAATCAGCGACACTGGCAAGAGGAATGGCTTAATTAACACCAGGAACTTTATAGCTGAGAGCAAAGATGGCCTGGTGTCTGTTTATCCAGCTCCCCAGTACCAGAGCTGCCGGGTGGTGAGCAGCGCAGCGTCAGCCACCCTGGATGGCAGCAGGAATGAGCCAGTCCAGCAACTGCTGGACCCCAACACCCTGCAGCAGTCAGTGGAGTCCCACTACCATCCCAACATCATTCTCTACTCGGAGGGTGTGCTGCATTCCTGGGGGGACAGTGTGGCTGCTGACTGCTGTGAGACCACCTTCATTGAGGACCGGTCACCCACCAAAGAGAGCCTGGAGTACCCTGATGGAAAGTTCATTGACCTCTCAGCTGATGACATCAAAATCCACACCCTCTCCTATGATGTGGAGGAAGAAGAGGAATTCCAGGAGCTGGAGGTCAGAGGATGTGTTTGGCACAGGTCTTCAAAATGGGGCCTGAGCATTTGGTGGGAACCCATGAGTATCTGGTGAAGTTAGGGAATGAAACTAGTGTGAAAAGGCAGAGAAATTGAAATGTTCTTGGCTCCTCTAAACTCTTAAATATTTGTAAAAGTTGTAAGGAGTGGAGAGAGACTATAATACATGAGCAAGACCCAGTGAAGCTTGGGACAGGATTCTGATCAGCAATGACCCAAAGTAACAGCTGTAAAGGTTCAAGTTACACGTGGGTTTAAAGGTTGCCAGCTCTGATTGGTCACTGGAGGACTCCCAATAACACCCCATGCACAAGAGAAGGGGTCATTGGCAAAAGTAAGCAAGGTGAGAGGGGGGCATGTAGTTCTAGAGCCACACAGATTTAGAAATGCATGTGTGGGGATTATTTCAGAAGTCTTTTTACTGCCGTGTATGCATAGTTTCCTTAAATTGGCATTTCAAAGTTTTTACTAAAGGATCGTTGGTGTAGCTAAAAACTGCTAGAAGAAATAGTAGAACTCAGTAGCTTAAAGGAAAGATGAGTTGAATTATTGCAAGAGTCACTTCGGCAGTAGACTGAAGGGCAGGATGTTTGGATTACATCTCAGAAATATGTACATTGGACGTGGCATAACATGGTACAGAAGCCTTCAGTTGTATCGTTCATCACTTCCCCTCTCATGCAGCCCCCCATGTGGGGAGGGCAAGAGTGAGTTGCACAGGTCTGAACAAAAGCCAACTAGGAGGTGACGCCCAAGCTTGAGGAAATAATTTTACTGCATTGAGGGTAGAGGATATTCCTCTAGAATGGAGTAGCAGGGAGAGAAGGCCCAGATTTTCAGTCATTTTGGAGGGGGAAGGAGGACCTTCCAGGGGAACTGTATAGTCAAAGGGAATGCAGGTGTGTTTTTGGTTAGGACAGGTGAGAATATTTTGTAGGTTGAGGGGAAATATCCAGGTCAGAGAATGCAGTAGCAGGGCTGGGGAGCTGTCTGGAAAAGGCAGACATGTGTCCAAGCATGTGCAGAAGTTCTGACCTTTCGTGAGAAGTTACCATACTGCTTGTCTGAGAGAGAAGGGAAAGGTGGAACAAGGTTAATGAATTAAAGTGTTCTGGGTCGAAGAGGAAGGAAATCAGGGGCCCATGTTGGCTGAAGGTCCATAGAGACTGGAGAGGTTTGGAGGTATGAGAAGATTGAAAATACTCATAGCAGTGATGTGGAGAAAGTGACCATTCTAGAAAAGATTGTTGGAAGAAACTGCCAAGCTGCAGTGGAGGTCTGAAGATTTGATTGTGCCCAGGGCTCCATGACTTTCTGTAACAATGTGAAGCTATCGTTCACTAGGTGAAGCTCTTGAAAGAGCAGACTCTGGGCTTCTTGCCTGCAAGATGGGGGAGGCTGGAGAAAGCAAGAAAAAGAAGGTTTGGAATAGAATCAGCCCCACACCAACAGGGACTCAGACTAGGTAGGAGGCCAGTGAAACCATAAGGACTTGATTGGCTAAGGACACCAGAAACATCAGTATTGGAGGTTCAGTGAGAACAAAAAGCAGCTGGAGAGAGAAGTCTTCTTAGTCAAGAGAAATTCAGAAGTGGAAAAAAAAAAGAGTGATGTTATAGCAATCCCTATGAATGGAGCTATCAACCAAATGACAGGGAACTGGAGAGAAGTTGGAGTGGGAAAGGCCATCCAAGGAGACCTTCACACCCTCTGATGATACCTGTTAAGGGGAAGAGAGGAAGGGTGTGAGCTCTGACCATGCAGAAGTTTTGAGAAAGTTGACAGAGTGCTTTGGCTTTCACTCAAAAGCCTCTATTAAGTGTCCACTGTTTTCTAAGGTCGGGCATTTTTGTTAAAAGCAAACTTTTAAATGCTACTTACCTACATGAAGTTTAGGAAGCAGATACACAAAAATGCAATTTTAGTATAACAGGATTTATGATGATAGACTACTCAGTATGCTCTAGGAGCATCTAAAGGAGAGGATAGGACTCTGCACTGCGTCTTGAGGAAGAGAACCAGACTGCCAGGCAAGAAGGGTCATGGGGAGGTTTTCAGAGAATTCCAGTCTAAGGGGACATTATGAGGAGATAAAGCACAGAGGTATCCAACCTAGATCTGCAGAGAAAGAACTATGAATCATGGTGGTCTTGGAGACAAGACCAAGAGGGGAAGGGTCCCATCACTGTGGACAGTACCATCCCACTAAGGGAAACTGGATTCTAAGTAGGTGCCTAAAAGACTGGAAGGACAGATGGGTAACAGAGTCAAGAAGCAGCCCTATGGGGATGGGGCCTGAGACTGCAGAGCCCAAGTCAGTGGAGATGAACAGGGAATTAGCATGTCTTCTTAATCCTTAGTTATCTTCCATCCTGTGGCTTCAAAATGAACTAACTCAAAAGAATTTTATTTCTCTTTCCTTAGACTTGCTTGTTGATTGAGCATGCAAATAAATACAACCAACTTTTACATTTAATTTTTTCATATTATGTCTTAATCCACTTTTGGCAATCAGTTACTGAATTCATTTTGTTTCA
>PVKE010021906.1:0-26061 GCA_004027555.1 Craseonycteris thonglongyai
TCTTTTATCTATGGAATCTGATGCTATCTCTGGGTATAGTACCAGAATCCAGTTGAATTTAATTGTTTGTTGGTGTTGGGGAAGCCATCCCTAGCCTCCCATGTTGGAATTGCATCCAGGAACCTCTTTCAGATAGATGTAGAAATACAGATGTATATATATACATGAGTCTGTATACATACATAGCTTTCCTACCTCTGTCCACTAAAAGGGCCTAGAAGCAGTGATATTCCAGTAGCAATTAGCATATTAGATTTTGGCTTCTAAATCCTACATAAAAGGAATCACGCTCTTTGGGAAAAGGGGGGTGATTCCAGAGCTGAGGCAGGAAAAATATGAGATGAGCATGGACTATCTTCTCATTCCAGGAAATCTTGAAAGAATTCCTCATGATAAAAACTAGAACAATTTGAGTAACAAAATAATGATACCATGGAATTATAACCCAGAGAATAAAATAAATATCCATGAATTTATACTGAAATAGATAATTGAATTAATAAGTAAATAAAGGAGCAGAGACAAATCTTCCTTATAGAAGAATACTAATTAATAAGTGTAGAAGGAATGAAAGAAATAGAAAATCACCACCAGGACAACCTAACAATCACTGTAGGCAAGATCCACTGATGAATATGCACTACTAAAATCAGTGTGCAAAGGTCTAAGGAGAAAAAGAGTTCTTGTATAGCCTCAAAGTATCTCCCCCCAAATATTAATTACAAAGGGAAAAATAGTAACTTTGCAGAAGAGAAATATGGTGATCAAGGATAATATCACCAATAAGACATATCAACATCAAAGTTGAAATGATGCACTGAGGACACATTACTTGTCATCTTCCTAGCCAAAATCTATAACCTTAATCTAATCATGAAAAGCTATCAGACAAACCTAAATTGAAGGGCATTCTACAAAATATCTGACCAGTGCTCTTCTAAAGTGTCAAAATCATGAGAGAAAAAGCAGACTCAGGTACTCTCACTGATTGGGGAGATTAAAGAAACATAGTAACTAAATGCAGTTCCTTCAACAGAAAAAGCAATGATAAATTGGTAAAATCCAAATAATAGTGCTGTACTAGTTGATTTCTTGGTTTTGATAACAGTACTATGGTTATGTAAGAGGTTAGTTAACATTAGGTGAAAATTATTTAGGTACTCTCTTTACTATCTTTGCAATTCTTCTTACTCTTCTTCAAGTCTAGTTATTTTAAAACAGAAAGTTAAAAAAAAAATAGGCTAGTATGCTAGATTAAGTCATTAAGTTAGTGAACAACCCTGGCTAACTATTCAGAACTTACTACTTAAAAAAAACCCTTTGTCTATTCTCTATTTATTACTCAATATAGCACATGCCATTAATTCTCATTAAAAATTTCAGTCATACTTTACTACATTTATGGATAAATTACATGTGAAAATCTTTTTAAAAGGTCTTAGGATATATCCTAAATGAATTTCAAACATCTATAAATGTGCTAAAGGAAAATAAAGTACTGTAAAAAAATATCCCAAAATGCCAATATAGATTATATTAGGGTAGTAGGACTGACTGTGAATAGCTCTTTTCCTTCACTTTCCAATTTTCTGAAATAAGGCTTTGTTACTTTTGTAATTAAAAAATAACTTCAAAATATAATTTATTAAAATATATACATACACATTGTGTGTGTATAATATATATATATAATGTGTGTGTATATTATATATGTGTGTGTGTATATATATATAGTTTAGAGCTACCTTTAACAATATATTGTTAGTCTTTCAATTAGTTAATAAGAGAAAAGAAAAAGTGGTTTCTCTACGTCTTATCGATTTAGAAATACATTACATTAACAAATAGATCTAAAAAGTTGTTTTTATGATGAGATTATAAACTGGAGATAACCAGGAAGGTAAAAACAATGGCTGGGAATTGGAACATTGTTCTTACATCTTCTGTAAATTGCAAAAAATAAAAATAAAAATAAATCACAAATTAGTATTTATGAAGAAGCATACTTTATTTCACAGAGATAGAAACTTTATTCATCACATATTTAATCAATGACTAGGTGTCTGGCACTATTCTGGGAATACAGAGAATTCTCTGTATAGAGAATACAGAGGTAAACAGCATAAACATACTGAAAATGCAAGATGGTGTTAAATGCTAAAAAGGGATTTGGACTTAGGTAGTGATAATGTGTGATGTGATGATAATGCAGTGGCAGGGGTTTAGATTAGATATCCAAAGAAAGTCTCTCTGAGGAAGTGAAATTTAAACTGAGATTGAGTGATAGCAAGTCAGTAGTAATGTGACAATAATGTACAAAAGGATTATAGACAGATGGAACATTTAATGCCAAGTCTCTCAGGTTCAATTAATCTTGATATCCTGAATGCCTAACGAAGGTGAGCTGCCAATTCAATGGGGAAAGAATAGTTTTTTCAACAAATGGTGCTGGGACAACTGAGTATCCACCTGCAAAAGAATGAAAGTGGACACCTACTTCATACCATATATAAAAATTAATTCAAAATGGATCACCGACCTAAATGTAAGAGCTAAAATTCTTAGAAGAAAACAGGAATAAATCTTTATGACCTTGGGTTAAGCAATGGTTTCTTAGATATGATACCAAGAGCATAAGCAACAAAGAAAAAAACAGATATTAATGTATAAAACTTCATCAAAATGTAAAGCTTTTGTGCAGCCAACGATACTATTGAGGACCTGAAAGGAAATCCACAGAACGGGAGAAGATACCTGAAATTATATATTCAATACAGGTTCAGTGTCTAGAATATAAAGAGAACTCCTATAATTAATAAAAAGACAACACAATTTAAAAAATGGGCAAACAATTTGAATACCGTAGATATTTCTTTAAGGAAGACATAGAAATAACTGGTAAGGACATGAAACCCACGCTTAACTATCTTTAGTCATTAGAAAAATGAAAATGAAAACCACAGTGAGGGGAAGCTGGGATGGCTCAGTGGGTTGAGCACTCATCTTAAAGCCCAGGGGATCGAGGATTGAATCCTGGCCCTGGCCCATGCAGTCCCATGTGCTGAACTGTGGTATGCCCCCAGTTCAATTCTCTCCAAGGTGAGCTCCATGCAGAGGCCCCCAGCCCAGTTCCTGCCCTGCACAGCCCCCGCCCACCTGTGTGGAATGAAACTATGTCAAGAACCAATGACGTGCAACTATGGAGAATGTTCTGGGCCCTCCCCCTTCTCTCTGTTTCTCCCTGCCTCTCTCTCCCTGCCTCTGTCAAAAACAATAAAATAAATCCTTAAAAAAGCAATACAGTAAAGAGCTGACAAGATAGTAAGGAATATATGGCAAAAACTGAAAAGGTAAGAAAGGTAAGTAATGCATCATTCAGCACTTAAAGCCACTTTATTCTGTAGGATAGCCACCAAATTAGAGGAATCAGTTTTGCAAAACTGAGCTAACTTATTCCTGAAGCTAGGATACAAAAAGTAAATCTCTGGACTCAAGCAAGGTACGCAGGCAATCTAATAAATCCTACCCCAACCACCTACAAGGCTGGAAATCTGTAAGGCTACACCCTCCGGTATGGATGAATCAAACTGTAATCCAGCATCAAGACTTCATAATGACCTAAGGAATCGTAGGCCTTGAGCTAGACTGGATTAAGAAATAATAGGCACCTTCTAAAGGTGCCTGGCAGAAGTAATGAACACTTATCTGGAGAAAGGTATCTATTTTTTTTTTTTTTTTTAATATTTTGCTTACTTTTTTTTTTTAATATTTATTTATTTATTTTTATTGTTTTTTGACAGAGAGAGATACAGAGACAGAGACAGAGAGAGAACTGAACTGGGAGAACTCTCAGCCCAGCATATGGTTCCTCACGGGACGGGGCCGGGACTCGATACCTGGTCCCCGATGCTGCAAAGTGAGTGCTCAACCCACTGAGCCATCCCGGCTTCCCCAAGGTATCTATTTTAAGCTTCAAAATTATTCCCTCAAATATTTTCTCTAATATAACATCCAAAACTAACCAGACACAGAGATAAGACATCATAAGTGAGCAACAACAGAAAAGACACTAGAGACAGACCCATAAAGACTTTAATTAAGTACTAGAATCATCAGATATAGAAAACAGAAATAATAATGCTTACTCTGGTTAAAAACTAAAACATGAGTTTGAAAATTATCAACAGGGAATATGAAACTAAAAAGTGACATAGCAGATTTTTAAAAAGACCTAGAAATGAAAACTATAATAACTGAAATTAGGAAATTATTTAGTAAGAAATTAATCAACATTGAAGAGAGGAAGTAGTGAATTGAAAAACAGTTCTGAGAAATTATTCAGAATGTGATAGACAAAAAGAGAAAAAACATAGAAAGTGTAAGAGACGGGATATAGTGAGAAGGCATAAGGATGTTTAGAGTTCCAGAAAAAGAAAAAGAGATACACACAATTTTTCTAGAGATAATGGCTAAAATTTTCACAAACTGGATTAAGGACCCCATCTACAGATTCAAGATGCCCACAAATCTGAAGCATTATAAAAAGAAACTTATGCTTAGATACATTGAGGTAAAACTGAAAACAAACAAAAAACAACAAAGAAAATGCAAATCTTAAGAGTAAAAAAAGAAAAAAAAATCTAGATTATCGTCAAAGGAGTTAGACTAACATTTATTTGACGTGTCTACAGAATAATGTAAGATAGAAGGCAAAGTTATAATTATCTTCCACAAAATGAAATCCTACATCTAATGCCAACCTAGAATTTTCTATTTACTGAAACCATTCTAGAATAAATAAAAGATTTTCAGATAAAACACAGATCTACGTTAAAGAACAGTCTAAAGGATAAAATGATCACAAATAGAAGGTCAGAAACACAAGTGGTAAATACATTGGTAAACCTAGATTAATCCTAACCACATTAAGTAGGAAAAAAAACAACACAACATAGATCTAGCATGACAAAAAGCAAGCACATAAAAACCACTGCTAAAACAGACTACAGATCTGGTATAAGGCTATTATAAGCTCTTCACATATTTAATTTATTTATTTAAGATTTATTTTTATTGTTTTTGACAGACAGAGGGGGGGTGGGGGTGGGGGAGGCAGCTGAGAGGAGTCTCCATAATTGCACGTCATTAGTTTCCTATATGGTTTCATTCCTCAGGTGGATGCAGGGATGTTCAGGGCAGGAATTGGCCAGGGGCCTCACACTTGGGAAGCACACCCCAGTTTAGCATATGCGTCTGCACTGGCTTGGGCTGGGATTGAATCCTTGGACACTGGGGCTGCAAAATGAGTGCTCAACCCTCTGGGTCATCCTGGCATCCCCTCTTCACATATATTAATTCACTGAATCCTTACAACATGTGAAGGAGGTGGTATGTGAGGGCTGTCTGGAAAAAATCCAGCCATTGTCAATATAACAAGAATGATTACATGGCTAGATCCTTTCCAGACAGCCCTTGTATTATTAACCTAATATTAAAGAAGGCAAGACTGAAACAAAGACATATTAAAATCTTGTATATATGAACAGACAGTGGAGGGCCCTGGAGAACGGGCAACGTTCCATTTCTGGGCCTGGACAATGGCTACGCAAGTATTTGCTTCACAACTATTCTATACATTTACTTTAAGCATTTTTCTATATGAGTGTTGTATTTTATAATAAAAAATGGTAAAAGAAATAAAAGAGAAGTAAATGTGACAAAACAGTAGTGATTAGGGAGAAAATGGAAGCAAAAGTAAAAGCATACATTATAAAATAAAATAGAAACATGATTCAAACCCATGTATTTTGATATAATTCAACTGCACATTAGAATCAATAAGCTTTGAACTTAAAGAGAGTCCAATGACTTTATTTAAGGCTTACCAGTATTATACACTAGGACCAGTAAAACTTTTGGAAGAAAATAAAGTGACAATTTTCAATGCTATCATTCAACATTTTAGAACCATTTTCTTCTTGTCATCATAATAGATTCTATCCATTAAAACTGGAATAGATTTTCCTGCAGAACATTTAATGTATAAAAGCTTACCTGATTTCTCTGATAAAGGGAAAAGCCTGGCCAAAAAGAGTTGAATTCGTCCACAGAAGACTGTATTCTGGGATTTTGATAATCTTCTTAGGAGATCTAACAACATGAATGTTACACAAAATAGATCATTCTATGTTTATTATTAACAATCATACTCAAGTTTCTTAACTACCAGTTTGTTGAGAGCATTTTCCTAAAGCAGTAGTTATTAAAATGGGGATAGAAACTAATGTCACAAAAAGCACTAGAAAATTGGGAACAAAACAAGTTAGCAAAGGCAAGATAGGCTTTACCAATTTTTTTTGTTTGTTTTTCATTAAGTTTCAACGCAGAACAGGAACAGTTTAACTTAAAGAATTAGTTTTAATAAATCAAATTGTTATTTAAAAATGAAGATACTAATCTATTTAGAAAATTTTATTACTTGTATTTAATTCAACCACCTGTTTTTCTGGCCACATTTACATTTAAAAAACAACCTTTTACCACTGAATTACTTACCATTGCACATACGTAGTAAATAATTTTTCCCAGCAGAATAGAATGTATTCTGAAATTAAGACAGAAATTATTACTATAGTTCAGAAGTTAAGTATCCTTAATAATAAATTTCAGGAAGGAAAACACTAAAGAATACTAACATGCACTGAGAATCTACTATGTCACTTTCATTTTTTTCATGCGCAATTTTTTAACAAAATAAAAATATTTCTTGATATGTAAAATAACAAAACAGATACTAAGAAGATGTTTTAAACATGTAAAAGTGTGCATTTTCAAGTTAATTATTATTACCAAGTCAAATTTTGTATTTCAACCTTTTCTCCATACATGAGTCTTATTTGGCTTCACCAAAAGAGCCTAATATGTAATTCTTTCATAGGGACAAACTTATTGGTTATCAGCAATATTAGAAATATAAGCAAAATAATTCACTCTCAATTCTGGATCAACAGAAAGATAATGTTAGTAGAAAAATAAAAAACTAAGGCACTTACTGATTTCCAAGTAGCAACATTTTTTTCCACAAAAGTGAATATTGTGTCACACTGATCCAAAGGAAGACAATCCAAAACATCTCCCAACAACACAAAAGGTGTAGATGCAGTACAAATACCTTCAAATGGAGCACAAGCCAATTTAAAAGTTTAAAATATTGTTGAATAAAATAGCCCATGCAAAGTCATTCTGAAGAATATTGTAAAAGTATACTTTGTCAATCCTAACAGACAAGAAATGGAAGCAACCTAAAAGTCCCCAAACAAAACACACTTAAGTTCCATATGTGCACTCAATGATGATGATAATCATTCTTGATAACACTTCCAGAGCATTTACTTTATGTCAGGGCACAACAACTGCTTTATATATGCTAACACATTTAATCCTTATAGCCCTATGAGGTAGATAATATTATCTCCAGTTCTTAGAATGGAAAAACTGAGACACAGAGAAGTTAAATAACTTGCCCAAGATCACAGAGCCAGTAAGTGGTAGAGCTGGGATACGAACCCAGGCAGTCTGGCTCCACAGTCTGTTTTCTTCACCACTAAGCTATTCAAAAGAATATAATGCAGCCAATTAAAAACGATGGTTATGATAACTATAAAAACTTGGAACATACTTGTTATATAAGTGAAAAAGACAGGATTCAAAACTATGTGTATTACAGTTACAATAAAATTTTTTAAAAAGACTAGAGAAACTAAAACCATATACCAAAATGAATGGTAGTTTTTTAAGGTAGAGGAATTATGCCTAGTATTATCCCCTTCTCTTTTTTCCAAATATTCTGTAAATTGTCTTTGTAACTTGCAAAAATTATCTTCAAAAAGATAACAAAAAGATTTGATACTAATTTCAACTATTACTAAAACATTTAAAAGAATAATATTGTTTCAGGGGAAAGAATAGTAAAGGAAAAAGTTCGTTATTTCTAAATGGAATGTTTAATCCATGTTTATTTCTAAATTCAATTGCTTATTAAAGTAAAGCAGGGCAAGTTGGGATGGCTCAGTGGGCTAAGCGCTCCCTTTGCAGCCCCAGGGACCGAGGATCGAATCCTGGTCCCGGCCTGTATGGACCCATATACTGAACTAGGGAATGCCCCCAGTTAAGTTTTCACTGAGGTGAGACCCTGGCCCAGTTCCTGCCCTGTGCAGCCCCGCACCCACGTGTGGAATGAAACTATGTGGAAAAAGCAATGATGTGCCACTATGGAAACTGCTCTGGGCCCTCCCCCTTCTCTCTGTCTCTTTTTCTCTCTGTCAAAAACAATAAAAATAAATCTTTAAAGTAAAGCAATAAATTCAAGATTTTCAGAAAAGGTCATTTAGACTAGCTAAAAATAATTTTATCTCCCTGTTCGTTCTTCCTTCTATTTTTGAGTGATACTTACTAATACTTTAGTGTTTAGGAACAGTAGCTACTTAAGCTTGGTATATATATTAAAAAAAAAAATCTAGGGGGCACTAAAAGGAATATCCAGCTCTGCTCTACATTGGTAAGATCACATCTGGTATGTGATATGAGGAATACTGCCTAGAACCATTGGGTGGCATAAGACAGTCGATTTCAACTCAATACAAGAGAAATCTGATAGAACTATCAGAAAAAAAATAATGAGTTCCATTAGTGGGTATAGAGGCTAGCTGATTACCGCCAGGGATACTACAGAAGGGAGGAAAGATAGGCCAGAGATGAGACTGGACTATGACTAGATGACCTCTTTAGTCCCTTAATACTTAAAGATTCTGTGATACTGTATGACCTGGACACACTGCCCTTGGTTGCAGTATAATTTGGCCTAGTCAAGTCACATTTAAAAATTATATAAATTCTTCTCCCAAAGATTCAGTAAAACTAAGCTCAAGCCTGGCAATTTCAGAATTACTGGTGATTCTGATGAGCTAGGTTATGGCATGATTACCTCAGAACTTCCAGAACCTGTGTCCCAGCCTCCACATGGCTCTCTTTGCTTCATCTTAATCTTGGCCACATGTACTCTACGTAGTCTTCCTCCTCTCTATCATGTGGCAAATTCCTACTTAATCTTTCAAAGCATAGAGTACACAGCACATCTAAAAAATCCCCGATACCTTTAAGAAAGCCATCTCATCTCTGCTCTTGAAACACTATACATAAATTATAGCACTTATCACATCCTGTTTATCTTTGTTATGTAGACTTTCAGGTTCCTAAGGGTACACATTTTTGTATGTTTTAATTAATAAACCGTCTGACACTGAATAGAAACTCAGTAAGTACGGTATCTGCTGAGTTGAATTTCACAAAATAATAGTTACGGACAATTTGAAGACGGATCCCATAAACAACAATAATATAATTTCTCTCAAGAAGGAATTTTTCCCACCAAATTAAAATACATAAGCATTTAAGTGCTTACTTACAGTTTGACTAAGTTCCTAAGTCCTCATCTTTCTCAAATAAAGTAAAACTTCTAAACACTGACTTGGCACAATTTCAAGTGTTAAAAACATTACCAGTATACAAGAGTAACATATCAGGGTAATCAATGAACTAAGCAGATGCTGCAAACTGACAGAACCAGGCAAGAACACTCCATCGTAGAATTTATTTAAGTATGCTTAATGAATGAATGAATAAGTACTTTATATAAAAGTCTGACATGTAAAGTCAGAATTTATGAATTATGCTTAAGTCCACAAAATAGCTTGCCATTACAATGGAAGAACACTTTTACCTTTCATATTCTATTTTTTTTGGTATAAGTATCAAAATAACAAATATGTGAATGTTTTCCAGATTAAAAGGTACTTTTCACATAACTTATCTGAATTAATCATATGAATATTTTAACCAAATTAGTCAAAGAGTTCTAATGAACTATTTTTTCACTGATTCTCTCTGCAAATAGTTAATGAGCTCCTAATATGTGTTAGGCCATGTCTATTTATATGCCTTTTTAAAATCTCTTGAAACTACCCCCACTCCCCCTCAACTGCTGTTGCCCCTGGTACACTTTTACAGTCTCCTACCTAGTTCTCCTACCAGCAGTCTCTTTCAATCCAACTCTTCTTCCATAGCTTCTCTTTTAATATGACATTCAAAGTCCTTTATAAATGACATTAACCTAACCCTCCTGTTTCTTTCCTTGCTATTCTTATCATCCTCTCACCCCTCTGCACCACACAGTTCTTTAGCCATGCTGAGGATGGCTTTAATGTAGCTATTCCCATCTGTTTCTGCTTGACAAATTCATCATCCCTCACATCCCAGCTCACGTCACAGCTTCCTTTCTAAGACCTTTCTGATTCCTTTAGACTCTGAAGTTGTTACTTCAACCACAGTATTTACAACACAGTAAGGCATTTATAAGTCTGTTTTCTCCATTAGCCACCAGGTTCCTCAGAGGCAGAAAATGTGTTTTATTCACCCTGAATCTCCCAAGTCCTAGCTTAGTACCAGGCAAATAGTAGATGCTCAATAAAGGTTTACTGAATGAACAAAACGGGAAAAAAAAAATACTAAAATGCATGCTGCATACTAGAGATGAGAAATAAATATGAGCTAATTTCATTGGGACACCTTCTTGGTAAAGGAGATAGGTAGAATTTGGAAAATGAACTAAATCAGGTAGAGTGGTATGGAGATAGTAAGTTTTAAATAAAGGATATTCTATCCAAGATTATTTTTAAAAATGAACACCAAACTTACCTTCAGTGACTCCCCCAATAGCAAGAGAAATAATAGCTAAAACATTTTCACATGATGAATGATTTATCTACCAAGAGAGGAGAAAACAATTTAATTTAGGGGTCAGAGTTAAGACTAATAACAATAAAAACAACCTCTGACATTAAAGTGATTATCATAAATACAGGAAAAAGTAGATAAAATTACTTTTAAGATGAAAATGCAAAAAATGTATATTAATAGTCACCAATTATAGAAGTATATCAAGTAAATAATAAGCAGGTGACTTACTTAAAATCCAATGGTCTTAGGAAAATGGTTACATTAGCATGATTAAAACCATAGGCTAATCAAGTACAGAAGTGCTAAGGCCATGACTCAATCAATGGCACAAGGCAAAGGCAGGATCAGGGGGATGAAATGTCCTGATGCACCAATGTCTGAGAGAGGATTTTAATAGAAAGGAGGTAGTGCCTAGGTTCAATAACATCTTAAAAACTAGCATTTACTTTGTGTTCATTAACTGTCACTCTATACAACCACCTTGAAAGAATGTTATTTCCCTTCTCATAAACAAAAGTGAGGCTCATTAAAACAAAGTAACTTGCCCAATTTCTCACAACAGGTAAGTGACAAGGTCTGATGAAGAAGAATGAATGAGTTTTGATACAGAATTGTCTGAAAGAAAGGGACATTATTCATCATGAAAAGCTCTAGCTTCTCAGGACCCAATCTTCACTTAACCAAAAATAAACTATTAAAACTTTTCCTCTCATTTGGGCACTCCACCAATGGTAAATAAATTCAGATTTTTCATGTTTGATTCAATTTCTCTATTGAAGTTGGACAGGCTCTAGTTATTTATTTTTCAAATGCTGGTAAGAAGGATGTATACCCTAAGAAAATGAGAACATGAAACCCCAGTTCCCATGCTGAACATCCTTGGACTAGATCTTTTGTGTCACTGTGTCACTCACTGGCTATATAACAAAGTGAGAGGGCCCATCTTCAAATTCTAGTTCTTACTCAGAACAACCTCACATCAACTTTTCTTATACTCTTCACTTGGAGAGAGGGTTCTCTTTATTTAATAAACCAAACCAATCTAAGGATTTTGCATCTGTGCTATCAAAACCCTTAATTATTATATAACTCCTATACTGGTTATGATCAAGTGAGCTTTCCAAAAGTAGCAAGCTCACTCTAGAAAAAATAATATTTTTATTTTAAGAATAAAAGCAATTAAAATAATTTATTAATTTGCCAGCAAAATTTTAACAATTAAAAAAAAACATACTTACAATTTCTTCTTCTAGAACACCTCTGAAAGCTTGGTCAAGAGTACATTTTTTTTCATTTTCACTATTAAAAACAAAAGATAGCTGCATTTTTAAAACAGCTCAGGGTAAGTATAAAGATTCAGGCAAGCACATTTCATGGATATCAATGCCTTACCTGCCAGGTAACTGGCTGAAGGTATTCAACAATGGTTTGATATTTTTGTTGTTCAGGGCCTCTCTGGTAGACTTCTAGAAAAATAAAAATAGCAAGTAAGTGGAAAGATTTTTGCTCATTTACTGAAAAACATATCACTATTAACAATATGTCTAACTTAAAAATGTTTCTAACTGGGAAAAATTACCTATCAGTCATTTCTATTAGCTGTTCTTACTCAAATGACTCATTGATACAGGCTCTCATCACTTTAAACATGACAAAAGCTTCCTCGCTATACTTCCTCTTCCAGTTTTTCCCTCCTACCATCTCTTGAAATATCACATTCATAAGAGAAGTTTGCTTTTTAGAAATCTCCAATGTCTCCTTATTTACAGGCTCTGAAATTTCATAGTTCGATCTCAAAGTCCTTGATAAGGTTATCCCACTCAATGTATCCAACCTTATTTCTCACTATTCCCTAACACATACTCTCCACTAAGGTCTAGCCATTTTTTCATAATATTCTTTCAAGCGCACTCTAGTGTATTTACTCATTCATGTTGTTCTTCATACTGGCTCATGCAAATTTTATCAATTCTTCAGGACCCATCTCAAGTTCTACCTCCTCTAGGTAGCTTCTTCAAAGGTCCCTCAGACACAGTAAACACTGAACAAGTACCTTCTGATTGACTTAGTCTGAACTGAAAGACAAAAATACTACAAAGTCATTCATTCTGTGAAAATTCACATACATTTGAAAAGTCATCCTATTACCTCACAGGAGTTAGATGGAAATGTTCATTCTTAACTTTGCTAAGAACAGGCTGTGTCATTTTGGGCAGATCCCTTACTGCTTCATTTTCCTTACTAGTTAAACGAGAGGGTTATTGTAGCTTACTCCTAGTGGCAGCAGTGGCATCACTTGGAAACTTGTTAGAAATGCAAAATCTTGCACCCCATTAGAAGCCTATTGAATCAGATCTCCAGGTGATCCCACCACACACTGAAGCTGGAGAAGCACTGTAATGATAATCTCTAATTAAATGGTCCTTTTCATGCCTAATATGATCTCAGCTAGTCCTAATAATTACTCTTGGCAGAATTTCACAGACCAAGGGATTATAGTAATATGCATAGAAAGAAAACTATTCTGATGACATAAACAAGATATAATCTGTTAAAAGAATAACCCCACACTGTATGAGAAAAAAATAACCTGTACACAAAACACTACTTATTACAAAGAAACAATTTTCTTTCACAGACTTATAATTCTGGCATCATTGTAACTATGTAGGCGCAGTTAATCTGAGTAGTTGAATCATGACTTGAAATACTGGCGCAAATGCTAAAGACAAACACAGTCAAACAACTTAGAACAGGGTTATTCATGTTGGGGGTTGTATGGACAAGATAAAAAGAATACTGGGTTTAAAGTCAGAATAAGTTTAGTAAATCATTTAACTTTTGGGGGGGGTGTCTCCGTTTCTATCTCATCTATGAGGGATAATAAAACAGCCTACTTCACAGGGCTGAGTTACATAAACTAACATGAAAACACTCCGCTAAAACTACTCTTTCTCAATAGGTAAGAGTAAATGACATCTGGCAACGCTTCCTAAGCCGATGTTTGCCTTTTTCTACTTAGGATCTCTTAGGAGTGAGATTCGGAGGGTTGAAGGTGTGGTGAACAAGGGGTCGGAACAACCGCCTGGCAATTAAGAGGCGGGGCGGGAGCAGGGTTCTCGGGGCTAAAACCACCCCGGCCCTCCTCTCGCAGCAGCTCCCTTCCTGTTCTGCAGACACCTGCTCGCTTAAGCTAGCGTTGCAGAGTAGCTGGAACAGACAGGGGATAGCTTGCCGGATGAGCCCTTCATGCAGAGCGCCCAGAGCACGGGATCCCCGGGTCCAGCGACGGGATGGAGGAGACGGACAGCAGAGGACGCGCGGAAGGGGCAGGTAATGCGCTTTCCCACCTTCCAGCCACTGAACAGGCCCGGAGCCAACGCTGCGGCGTACACACCTCTGTCCCCACTTTACCTCAGGACAAAATTCCAGTAATTGGAGAGCAGGGCAAAGAGTAGTGACAGGTCAGGCTCGCACCCTCCCGCCTTCCGCTCACCGTAAAACGCGTCCGCGCTTCAGGTAAACTGAAGAGTGGCGGCGTAGGAGACATCTTGGCTGCGCGTGCCCGCCTCCGCGCTGCGGCGCAGGCCGATGACGTTGAGTCGGGGAATCAACGAGATCACCGGCTCTATGTGCGGCTAGAGCGGCCTGTGAACAAAGGGGAGGGCCGGTTCGCAATGAGAATTTCTATGATGGCCGAGTTTAGGTGGGCTTTGGAAACCGGAGTTAACCACACACAATGTCTAGTCGGGGTTCGTGGGTAACCCTTGGCATGAGGGTAGATGGGCGGCCACAGCCTGCAAGCTCTGCGCTGCCAGGCGAGGAATAGACCCCCACTCTCACCTAGTTAGTTTTCCTGGTTTGGAGAAGCGGTAGCTCAACAGGCGTGTGGGAAGTTAACTGCTACCTGAGAATCCAAGGCTAGTGGATTTTCTGGGAAAGTTTTAGGCTGGGGAAGTTGTGGGCAGTGGCCATGGGCCGCTGGACCACAGTCATTCTACTGGAAGGAGTAGTCTCAGCTCAGAATTTGCATATCAGCTCTATATAGGTTGACCATATTTCCTGGAGACAAAAGCGGTATATTGGGATGACAAAAGGACCCTTCATGGAGAAGATAGAATATGAGTTGGACCCAAAAAGATTCCAGTAGACATAGATATGAGTGAGAAGGGGTGAATAGGAAACATATTCCCATTCGAAAGACTGGTATGAGCAGAAGTGTGGATGGGAGAAAGCACATTGAAAGATAACTGTTTACTTTAACATTGGGTTCTGAACAAAAATAGGGCTGAACAGTGAAGCTGGAATCAGATTGCATTTATGTTTGAGGATAATGAACATTACAGGTTTAAAAATGGATTTTACAGCTCCTACCGAGTTATAGCTGGCAGTATATTTGGGAAGAGAGACATGAACTATTTTGCGGCTGAGTGATGAAATACCAGATAAAACAGTAGGGGTAAAAAGTAGCAATCTTTAGAGGATAATGAAGTGTTATTTTTTAATAGGTACAGATTTTGGCTTGGGATGATGAAAAACCTCTGGAGATGGATAATGGTGATGATTGCACAACAATGAATGTACTTAATGCCTCTGAATTGTATACTTGCAAATGGATAAAGTGCTAAATTTTATGTATATTTTACCACAGTAAAAATTAAAAATATATATATTTTAAAAGCAGCAGTCTTACCTAGGTAGCTTAAAAAGGGCAGAGATGTCACAGATATCAGTGTGATTTGAGACCTTAAGATAAGATTATATTAAAAAATGTCAGGAAGTAGTAGATAATGCATTTAAAAAAGATGTCCATCAAAAATCACTAATTTAAAAATAGTGTATAGATCACTTTAATGAATGTTTTATAATCCCCAATGCACTTAACATTTAGTACCTTATTTGATCCTCTAAGTGATATTTTGAGGTGGGCAATACAACTGGTATGCCCATTTTACACATAAAGGAGCAAACTCAAAGAGATGGGATTCTTTGAAAGAGGTAATTGTCAAAATGAGACTATCCAAGGGTTTTGGTTCCAAATTTTGTGCTTTTTACACTGTTATACTTTTGTTAAGTAATGCTTAGATTTTATTGAGCACTTTCTATGAGCCAGATACTTTTCTTATATTTCTAAAATTCCTTACAACATTATACATAGTTATGTATCAAGGAGGAAACAGGCTCATCTGTCCTAGGTCACATGCCTAGAGAAAGCTAGTTTGAGATTTGAGCCTGGCTTTATTCCCAAAGTCTGTATTTTTCTCAGGTCTTAACTCTTGTATCTTTCCTAACCAATGGGCCTAATTAATGTCTCATAAATTATTTCCTTACAGTTGGATAGGGGTAAGGATCATATTGTCATCAATAACACATTGTGAGCTTTTTAAAAGTATGTAATAATAACACTCAAAGGGCAAATATCCAGTAACATGTACCTCTCACTTAGATTTATTGTGCACTTGTTTTTCCTCTTACGCTAGTGAGGTAAAATGGATTAAGCACTGCCTCTCTCTTAGGAACTATCCTCAGGGAAACTCTGGGCTGGGTGATTTAGATTATTTCTAAACATATCTATTCCTCTTCTTTCCCTTGGCGTGATCTTGGTTGGATTCAAGTTACCACTGAAGTGGTGAGATCTAGAACAAAAGTAGCAATGGGTAGCTTAGTCTGCTTTTATTCTAGTCTTTGTCATCTAGCCCAGGCAAAAGGAAACTTAGGATGCTGGCTTGCAGCTTTTGCTGTTCCAGGTTCTGGGCCTTAGCCATCTTTCTCTTTCTCTTTCTCTGTAATTTGAGTGGATTGAAAATAATCATATTGACATGGAACTGATGTTTGAGAGTTAGAGCTGAGAAAAAAGAATGAAGGGCCATCATTGGGAAAGGAAAAGAACTAGGAAGAAGGATAATGAAAGAGGGATAGCACTTTTAATATTTTTGTGGAAAAAAGGGAATCACATGAAAACTATGTGTACTGTATTGCAGAGTGGTGGCAACTTTCAAGCATTTTGTATGAATGTATTATTGATTCAACACATTTATTGAGTGCCTACTATTTGCTAGTCACAGGTACAATGTTGGATTATATATGCAATATTATTATTTTATTAAATTGTAAGTATTGTGTATATTATTATCTAGTATACATGGTAACATCTTGTTTGGTGAGCTTGGTTGGACCACACAGATGAGCATAATTCAACATGGGAAATAGAAAAGTATATGACTTCTTGCACTGATAAACCCAGCTTCCCTGCAGGATCAGGCAGAGGGATTTTGCCTGAAAGTACATTATTGCTTGGCTTGTTCCCCCTTCCTGTTTTGTTTTTCTTTTTGCCTTACTGGTTTCTCCTGAGAGCACCTTAATAAATCATTTGCTCACAAATTCTCATCTTAGGTTTGCTTCTGGAGATTCTGATTGTGTTAGTTTGTATATACCAAGAAGCAGACACAGACCTGGATTAGATGTGCAAGAGGTTTATTATGGAGGGAACAGGAACAGGCAGGGAGAGCTTGTAGATCACAGTGTAGGCTAACACCTCTGAAAAGAAGGAGGGTTAGATAGCAAGTTTGAGTGAAGTATAGCTTCAGGAAAGGGTTGACTTGGACATTGGGGAGTCTTCAGGTCAAACTTCTATTCTGAATGAGTCCTGCAGTTTGCCAGAATGGGTCTGCTATCTCTGCTATGCTCAGTCATTGGCTAGAAGCAGCCTTACATAGTCTGGCCTCTGCAAATGCAGTTGACTCAGAAGACAGTAGCTGAGGCTGTCAGTCAACTGTGCTCCCCACAGCAAAAGATCTGAGTGGAGCGTTTTCATGGCCACCATTTTCATGGCCACCACACTGTCCTAGGGTATTGATATAACAATATTTTATTCATTCATTTTTCTGAAAATATTTTCATTTGTTTATTCTCAATATATAGGAATCTGGCACTGTGAGCAAAGCAGAGTTACTTCCCTCATGGAGCTTTTATTCTGTGGATGCTGTGGGAGTACAGATTTTAAAAAAAGTAAAGAATGGGAATGCCAGAATAGCCAACAGGATGAGTGCTTGCCTTGCAACCAAAAGTCTGGGGATTAATTCCTGGCCCAGGCCCATGCAAACCCATATGCTGAACTGTGGCCCAACTGGTAACTGCTGGGATGGTGGCTACAGTTCTCACCTCTCATGCAGGAAGCCCCAGTTTGGTTCTCACCCCACGCAGCCCCACATCCACCTGTGTGGAATGAAACTATTTCATAACTAATGATGTACACCTATGGGGACTGTTCTGTGCTCTCTCTCTCTCTCTCTCTCTCTCTCCCCCTCTCTCTCTCTCTCGCTCTCTCTCTCTCTCAAACAATAAAAGAAATCTTACAACAAAACAAGTAAGAGAATTTCACTGTGATAAATGATGTGAAGGAAGTAATAGCTAACATCTATTGAGTACTATTGTGCGTTTGAATTCTAAGCACTTTACATGTATGAACTCATTTAATTTCCCCAGCAACCTTATGAAGTAGGTACTCTTTATTTCCAGTTTTCAGAAGAAGAACCTGAGGTGAACAGTGCTTCAGTAACTCAAAGGAATGAGAGACTGATGTAGACAGTGTTTAGGCAGTGTTTAAAAAGGGTTGTCAGGAAAAACCTCTCAGCTCTGAGGAAGTGATATTTAAGTTAAAACTTAAAGAATGGAAAGGCAATTAGTTGTATATTTGTGAGGGTGGGATTTGGCAGGGGAAGGCAAGAAAGAACATTCCAAGAAGAAGGAACAGTGTGTGCAATGGCTTATGTTAGGGAGAAGGTTAGCACACTTGAGACCTGAAAGAAAGCCAGCGTGAGCCAGATGGAGATCAGTGGACAGTGAGGCTGGAGAAATGGACAGGGCCAGATTCTTCAGGACTTTGTATGCCTCTGGAGTTTCAGTCTCTTCTACTGCACATTACAGTCTTCTGAATCTCACTGAGCACATAAAGTTTGTTTTTAAAAAGCTCTCTTATTCTTTGAATAAACTGTTTCAGAGGAAAGTCATTTGCTTTCATTGATCACCTTGCTTCCACTCTTGAGCAGCTGATTTCCTTCATATGACTGGTGATTTTTCCTTAAGTGTTCATGTTTATAAATGAAGGTTAAGATTGTTCAGTCCTAATAGCAATTGCAGAGGCTGCTCAGCACATTTCCCACTCCTCAATTGGCATTCCCTTTCATCCCATTCTTGTAATAGACAAAACAGTTGTGGGTATATGACCAGGCCTGGCTAGCAATAAGTCTTTGAAATGTTTTTCTGCAGCTGGAAAATATGGCTGCTGTACTCGTCAGAATTCTTCTTTTTTTTTAATTAAAAAAAAACATTTTTTAAAGATTTATTTTTATTATTTTTGACAGTGAGCGAAAGAGAGAGAGAGAGAGAGAGAGAGAGAGAGAGAGAGAGAGAGAAAGGGGAGAGAACAGTCTCCACAGTTGCACATCATCGGTTTTTCTACATAGTTTTATTCCACAGGTGGGCAGGGCTGCACAGGGCAGGAACTGGGCCGGGGTCTTGCCCCGGTGAGAACTGAACTGGGGGAACTCCCTGATTCAGCATATGGGTCCACACGGGCCGGGGCCGGGATTCGATCCTCAGTCCCCAGGGCTGTAAAGTGAGCGCTTAACCCACTGAGCCATCCTGGCTTCCTTTTTTTTTTAAAAATAAACAATGGAAACCTGCTTAGGATAGTGTTTTGAGAAGTAATTTATTAGGAGGGTAAGTGGAAGGCTGATGATAAAGCTTGGGCTTAATGGCATCAAGACTGAGTTTCAGTTTTGAGATGCCCCTGCAAACACAATTTCTAATGGTTTGACTCAATTCCTGCATTCTATGGCCTCTGGGCACTTGCCACCATATCACTGAACAATCTCATCACCACACCACACTGCTGCAGCTATCCCTGCATCATCTTCAGCTCTCAAACCTTTGCACCTTTCCCTCTAGACTCAAGATTATGGCTGAGAATATCTGATTGGCTATACTCAGGTCCTGTGCTCAGGCTCTACCTTCCAGAGAAGAGGAAAAGTTATGTCCATCCTTCCTCCCTTTCAGCTTCTGTGTTGAGCTGCAGAGCTCTGTCTGGGGATTTTTCTCTTCTACTGGAATGGGTATTTGGATACTGAGCCACAAGTAGGATACTATGAATTGGTTGTTCTGTATCATTCTGTTACCTCAGGGGCTATGACCAATATTGAGCTAATGTTGCCATCTTCCCTCTTATTTGGAGAAAGCCCATCTACAGAAAGAAAATGAGACCAACACACAGAAACAGCTGAAAGTAGGCCTATAGGAAAAGAAAAGAAGAAGAGATAGATCTTAGGTGGGGAGGAGTGATACAGGGGGACAGAGATGTGCAAGTGATGGGAAGAGAGATTAATCCTGATTATTTTGAGCTCTGGGCTTTTTCATGTCAGATGACAGCTTCACATCATCTAAGTTACATGAACAACTAAATCCCTTTTATAATATTTTAATGCTATTTGGTGTTGGAGTTCATTCATTTGCCATGAAAGCATCCCAATTCATGAAGGAGCTGAGGTAGGCTTCATCTGCAATTGTGTTAAATTATTGTTTAGTTTCCTTTTCATTTCTTTTTTTTTTTTTTAAGTTTATTTATTTTATTAATTTTTTGACATAGAGAGAGAGAGAGAGAGAGAGAGATAAAGAGACAGAGAGAGAACTGAACTGGGGGAAATCCCCAGTTCAGCATATGGTTCCGCGCGGACCGGGGCCGGGATTCGATCCTCGGTCCCCGGCGCTGCAAAGTGAGTGCTTAACCCACTGAGCCATCCCGGCTCCCCCTCCTTTTCATTTCTTAGTGCCAAAAAGAGGAAGCTTGGCTACCCCTCTAAAGTTCTGAGTGGGGTGGACTGACTTTCAAACGATTTAGTGTGCTGGAGATTATGGTCTACAGTTATGCACACCTCTGTCTCCCATGAGCCAGGTAAGGTCTGTAATTAATGATTTTATGTCTGAGCAATGGTGGGTCTTTTTCTGGATGCACAGGAAAGTAACAGGCACAGGGGAATGACTTGAGTGGCTGTAGATGTGAATATGAGCCTATCATCATGTGACCAGAAGTAATCTGGTAAGTGGGATTTCTACTCTGAAGTAATGATGACTCTAAGACTTCAAATGATGTCAACAAAGCTTAGGAAGTTTTAGAGAGGGATAGAAGAGGAGTGTTTTAGTTTGAGTTACTCACAAAATAGAGTAAAAAAACTTATTTCCAGGTAATTTAATTGAAAAGTGATCCAACGAAGCAATGGAACCAGGGGGAATGAAACAGAGGAGGAAAAGCCATTACAAAAGTACATTACAGTATTGGTCACTGCTGTGGATTGAAGTCAGTTTCTTTGGAATCTTTTGAGCAGTTGTATATAATGTGCCTCAAAATTGCCTCCCTAAAGAAAGTGAGCTGGCAGAAGCATTTATCCATTACTTCCATTCCCCATTCATCAAAGACTAACTCATGGATGTTGCAGTTGTGTATGCATGAATACATAGAGGGCTCCCACAGGGGTTCTATGCAATAGTACACTATTAGCGAAGCCCTGGGGCAGGACACACACACACACACACACACACACACAAAAGATGTATGATATAGCTGAGATGAAGTGCTGCCAGTTTCACCTGTGTGGACCTGGCTGTCACAGTAGCGGTTAGAGTAAAAGTGGGTCCAAAAGGTGTGAGGCACGGCTAAGAGATGTCTGATAGAAGGGGAAAATGTGCTGAATTCTTAATCTTACATAAACTCTTTAGTTGGGGCTTAGCTGATTAAATAAATAGATTCAAGTATATAGATTTCTGAAATGTAGATGAATCTATTTACATTTGTAGAGTCTAAAATAATATGCAGGGAAGCTGGGATGGCTCAACATGTTGAATGCTCGCTTTGCAGCCCCGGAGCCCAAGGATCAAGTCCTGGCCCCGGCCCATGCAGACCCATATGCTGAACTGGGAGGTGCCCCCAGTTCAGTTCTTGCCGGGGTCTATGAGGGAGGCTCCTGCCCAGTCCTGCCCTGCGCAGCCCTGTGCCCACCTGTGGAGTGAAACTATATGGGAAACTAATGCTGTCAACTATGGAGACTGCTCTGGGCCCTCCCCCTTCTCTTTGTCTCTCTCTGTCTGTCTCTCTGTTAAAAAACAATAAAAAGAAATCTTTTTTTTTTTTTTTTAACTGAACTGGGGGCCTCACCACATTCGGGAAGCACACCCCAGTTCAGCATGTGAGTCCACCTGGGCCGAAGCCGGGATTCGATCCTCGGTCCTTGGGGCTTCAAAGTGAGTGCTTAACCCACTGAGCCATCCCGGCTTTCCCAAAAATGAAATCTTTTAAATAAATAAATAAAAATAAGATGTATATCTCCAAGATCACTGGAGACAAGAAAAGCATACAGTTCATATAACAAGATTTAGAAAAAAAAGGGAACTACAAAATTTGTCTCTCTATATTGCTTTCTGTCTCTATTTCTCTTTGTGTTTGGGTGAAGAGAGAGGGGGCATAGATATAAATAAATACATAAATGTGTGTGTTTACATACACAAGTATATATATTAAAGTAAGTATTATGATGGTAGAAACAAAAACATGTATTAGAGCGGGAATGGATTTAGCTTAAAGTTTATATAATTTGGGAGGGGTGGTTTTTAAGAAAACTGACACAGAATTACAAGTACAATATTAGATATAAAAGTGAATATTTGGAATGAGAAATATGACAATACATTACAGACATCACAAACATTATTAACTGCCTGATATCCCTCTCATACTTTTTTCCTACATTTTTGACTATTCTTTGATCACCTCCTCATATGAAATAATTTTATATTTCTATTAAAAAGGACAGAAATAATTCAGCTTTTTAGCCTAAGTGGCTATTTGTTATTATTGATAGCTTAGAAAAGCTTTTCTTTTTTTTTTAAGACTTATTTTATTGTTTGAGAGAAGGTGAGAGAGAGAGAGAGAAGGGGGGAGGGCCCAGAGCAGTCTCCATAGTTGTACACCATTGGTTGTGCCATGGTTACATTCCACACAGGTGGATGTGGGGCTGTGTGGGTCGGGAATATGGGAGAAATGAACTGTCATTGCTGTGCCATCCCTGCTTCTAGCAGTTGCACCACAGTTCAGCATATGGGTCTGCACAGGCTGGGGCCAGGAATCAAACCCCAGACCTCACGGTTGTGAGACAAGCACTCAACCACTGAGTTATCCTGGCATCTCCTAGAAAAGCTTTTATGTTTTTCAGCTTCACAACTTATTATTGAGTATGGCACATCTGTGACTTCTCAGCAGTTTCTCGCTCAGGTGATGTTTCTTGCTCTGAGAACTCAGCTACAGGCAGTGCTGACCTAGCCAGCCGTGTCCTCTTTGCCAGCGGTACCTCTTACCCTCTTTCCTGACAGTAAGCCAGTCCTTAGTGGGGAGAGGTAACCCAATGAAGTTTGAACATTGAACTCTATCTGGGAAGCAGAGCAACATCTTTTTAAAGTATCTTTTTCTTTGGGGTCCTGGATGCTTAATGGGGTCCACCAAGAGTAGGTTGTCAATGAGGGCCAAGAAGATGTAGTAGCATTGGCAATTCTCCAGGTAGAAGCGAATACTAAAAAATCCTTGATTAACTATAAGATGTCAAGAAAAGAGGAGAAAAGATAAGATGGGCAAGTAGAAAACAAATAGCATGGTGACAGACTTAAACCCATCCCTATTAGTAATTGCATTAAAATTAGATGGTAGAATAATAATAAAATAGGTGGAATTTAAAAAACACAAAAACATAGAATCCTGGATTGGATTCTGTAACAGAAAAAGGATATTAATGTAAAAATTGGTGACATCCAATTGAAATTTGGAGTTTATGTAATAGTAATGTGCCTGTTGGTTTTTTACTTTTGATTAATGTACTATGCTTCTATCAGCTATTAACATTAGTGGGAACTAGGTGAGAAATATTCAGAACCTCTCTTAGTTTAATATTTATGCAACTTTTCTGTAAATATAAAGTTATTCCTGGTGATGCCAGGATGGCTCAATGGGTTGAGCACTTGTCTTGTAAGCCCTGGGGTCCATGGATCAAATTCCAGCCCTGGCTCATGTGAACTCATATGCTGAACTGGTATGTGCTCCCAGTTTGGTTCTCACTGTGGGGAGCTTCCTATGTGGAAGGTCCCTGGCCAGTTCCTGCCCTGTGCGGCCCCTCCCTGACCTATGGAATGAAACTATGTAGAAAACTAATGATGTGCAACTATGGAGACCACTCTGGGCCCTCCCCCTTCCCTCTGTCTCTGTTTCTCTCTCTGCCAAAAACGATAAAATAAATCTTTAAACTTATTCCAAAATAAAATGTTTATTAAAAAATATAAGATCGGGGGAAGCCAGAATGGCTCAGTGGGTTAAGCGCTCACTTTGCAGTCCCGGGGACTGAGGATAGAATCCCGGCCCCAGCCTGTGCAGACTCATATGCTGAACTGGGGAGTGCCCCCAGTTCAGCTCTCACTGGGGTGAGACCCTGGCCCAGTTCCTACCCTGTGCAGCCCCAAGCCCACCTGTGGAATGAAACTACGTGGAAAAACCAATGATGTGCAACTATGGAGACTGTTCTGGGCCCTCCCCCGTCTCTCTGTCTCTGTATCTTTCTCTCTGTGTCAAAAACTGTAAAAATAAATCTTTAAGACAAAGAAAATAAAATTACAGACGAATATCCTTTATGAACTTAGATTCAAAAGTCCTAAAAGAGGAAAAGCAAATGCAGCAATACACATACCAAAAGGATAGTATATCATGACTAAGTAAGATTTATCCCAGGACTTTAAATTTGGTTCAACATTTGAAGTAAGTCTTTGTAATCTGACATGTTATCAGAACAAAGGAGAAAAATATGAATATAAGCATCTCAATAGCTAGAGAAAAAGTGATAAGATAACACCATGATTTAATTTTTATTTTATTTTTTAAGGATTTATTTTATTGTTTGAGAGAAGGTGAGAAAGACAGAGGGGGAGAGGGACTTAGAGCAGTCTCCGTAGCTGTACATCATCAGTTGTGACATGGTTTCATTCCACACAGGTGGATATGGGGCCATGTGAGGTGGGAACTGAACTGGGGGCCTCCAGCATGGGAGACAAGAACCCAGTTATACTGAATGGGGAAAAGCTGAAGCCTATTTTCCTAAAATCAGGAACAAGACAGGGATGCCCCCTGTCACCACTGCTGTTCAACATAGTACTAGAAGTTCTAGCCAGAGCAATCAGACAAGAGAAAGGAATAAAAGGTCTTAGAATCGGGAGAGAAGAAGTTAAACTGTCACTCTTTGCAGATGACATGATCCTGTATATAGAAAACTCTAAAGACTCTATCAGAAATCTATTACAAATAATAGACAAATACAGTAGAGTTGCAGGATACAAAATCAATGTCTCAAAATCAACTGCATTTTTGTATGTCAACAATGAAACTTCAGAAAGAGAGATGAGAAGATGCATGCCCTTTGCCATTGCAAACAAAAAATTAAATACCTAGGAATAAATCTAAGAAAGAATGTGAAAGACATATACACTGAAAACTGTAAGACACTCTTAAAAGAAATTAAGGAGGACACAAAGAAATGGAAAGACATTCCATGTTCATGGATTGGAAGAATTAACATAGTTAAAATGGCCATACTCCCCAAAGCAATATACAGATTCAATGCCATTCCCATCAAAATCCCACAGTCATTTCTTCAAGAAATAGGGGGAGAGAGCAAGATGGCGGCATGAGAGGAGAACCCAGACACCTACCTGGGAAGGGACTTATGAACAAAAAGGAACCCACAGGGGAAACCCTGAGAAGCACCCTCAACTGAGAGAACCACACAACGCAGAACAACACACAAAGGTTAGAGGGAAAAGGGGAGAGCGGGAGAGGGAGGGAGAAGGAGCAGTTTGGTGACAGGAACGGAGCGCGGAGCGCGGCCCGGGGCTGGCAAAAACAAAGGGGGGTTGGGGGGCTACAGCCAAAGTGGAGCTGGGTCGAGGGCGGGCTGGAAGCCGAGACCTAGGGAGCGTGGAAGCCCCACAGGAATGTGGACAATTTAACATCCCAACTCAAGGGGCGACACGCGGTGCCCTAATCAGATCACAGAGCCTAAAGTGGAACAGGGACTGTGGAGCAGGGCGGCTGCACTTCCCGGCGGGCGGGGTGAGAGCAGGGCACCAGCCCGCAGCAGCTCGGCACCCCTGATTCACAGAGGAGACACAGCTGAGCTCCAAAGGTTG
>PVKE010021907.1:0-26062 GCA_004027555.1 Craseonycteris thonglongyai
CAGGTATATGGGGTTGGAGGGGGACCTGATTCTGGGAGCTGGGCACATAATGCGATGCATGGGTGATGTGGTGTGGAGTTGTACATTGGGAGGCTGTCTGATTGTTGCCAGCCAGTGTCACCCCATTAAATTTAACAATAAAATATAATAATATTAAAAAAAAAAAAAAAGTAGCAACTAAGAAGTTGTAAGGCTGGTGTTGACATTTTTTTTAAGATTTATTTTATTGTTTTGACAGACAGATAGAGACAGAAGGCGGAGGGCCCAGAGTAGTCTCCATAGTTGTACATCATCAATTTTCAACATAGTTTCATTCCACACAGGTGAGGTGGGGAGGAGGCCACACAGGGCAGGAAGCAGGCAGAGAGCCTCCCTACCCCACACCGCCCCCAGCAGAAACCACATAGGAAGCACACCCTAGTTCAGCATATGGGTCCAGATGGGCCGGGGCGGGGATTCCGTCCTTGGACCCCAGGGCTGCAAGGCAAGTGCTTAACCCACTGAGCCATCCCGGCTTCCCCTGGTGTTGAGATTTGAAACAGAGCTGAAGTGTCCAAAATGATTTTGTGTCATACCATACTATTTAACCTCCTAGGCATTTTACCCTTTCTACCTTTGTAAAGACTGGGGTGATACATAAGAGTCCAGGCATAAACTGATCAAACAACTTAATTTTAGCACATGATTTAACCAATTGCACTTTTTAAATTAGAGATGTTAAAAATCTTCTGTATCCTCAAAAAGAAGAAATGAGTGTATATGTCTGTGTATGTTTTAAAATTTAAGTATATTAGAAATTTTCAATTTAAGTTAATGAAAATATAATATTATATTGGGTTATTATGTTTTAAATTTATAAAACATTTATCTTTGAAAGAAATGTATTTTGCTTATTACCAGCATTTCTGAATTATCTTGATTCCATCTGCTGAAATATGGGACTCAGCATTAATTATGAAATAATTTCTTATGTTGTATTAACATTTGTAAATAAGAATTTTTCTTATCTTCAGGTACAGATTTATGAATTAGAGGAACATAAAATTGAAACATGGAGGGGTGAGTACTGCTGGGTCTTTAAAATGTTTTAGTATCAGAAAAAAGTTCTACTTAATGTATAAAATGTTTTAATACCATTTTTAAATATTTAATTTTTTCCACAAAGTCAACATACCGAAAACAGTTCGGAAGTTGTTTAAAATAGCCATAACTATAATTAACACAATGGTTTTCAGTATATTAAATTTGATTTGGGTTTTTAATCCAATTATCAGTAAATGAAAGGGTATTTTAATTTTTGTAATAATTGCACGTAGCAAATGCATTAACTAATTGCATATTTTCTTTCTGTAAATACAGAGCTTTATTTACAAGAAACATTTAAGCCTTTAGTGAATATATCTCCAGATGCAAGGTAAACTTGTAAAGTTTTTCTCCTTTGAAAACATTCATTCTTTTCAGATTCATCTGTTTTGTTACCATGATTGATATTTTTTTCTTACCAAGATAAGGGCCAGACTCCTTAATTCCAAATATTAAATTCAGTAAATATAGAGACAATAGAAATCACAGCCATTGTTGGTGCAAAGGATGGATAATGGACTAGGAAGGTGGTCATACTAAACAGCTTTTAAAAACCCCAGTAACCTGCAATAGAAACTGTCTATGTAACTTGTTAAAACTGCAGCTCCCTGGGCTCTTCCCCCAACCTATTAAGTCTTTGGAGAACAGTGCCTGGGAATGTACCTTAAAACAATTCCCCCAGTGGTTCTGACATACACTGCAGCTGAAAAATCATTCTCTGCTAGACATTGGTCCAGAGGTGGCTCTGGTCTATTTCCAGATTTGTATGAAAGCATTCTCAAAGCTCTAGAGCACTAGCAAGAAAAATGGGTTCAGATACCCACCCATCATGCCTCCTAGTTGGCAGTCACAGGAGAGGCCAAAGCAGCCCAGGCAAAGAAACAGCCGCCTGGTCCTGGGGCCCACACCTCAGGTGCTTGTAGTGGTGTCTGTCAGCTTTCCTAGAGGTTAGCTTCTGTCATGTCTCAAATAAAAGCATTAAACACTCAACTAAAAACTGCTAGAGCTTTGTAGCTCACACTTGTATTCAAGATTCATTAACACAGATTGTGAAAACAATTTAAAAATTTACTGAGGTCTCTGATTTAAAACTTACCCAAAACACTGTTTTAAGTCAGCCTTTATCATTGTAATATAATAACACTGAAAATGCTTTTAAAGCAGGGGTGGTCCAAAGTTTTCTAATTTTTCCTTTAAAGCCTCCTAACAACTTTAATGGCTTTTCCCACAGCCTCTTCGATGCTGTATACTCATTGATCAAAAATAAAATCCACAGATTGCCAGTTATTGACCCTATCAGTGGGAATGCACTTTATATACTTACCCACAAAAGAATCCTCAAGTTTCTCCAGCTTTTTGTAAGTAGTTTTTAGTGTTTCTAAAGACATGGTTGCATCTACTTTAACTAATTCAAGTAAATTGGCTCCTGTTTCTCTCAGTATAAGAAATCAGTTTTGAGGTCTCCATTTCTAAACTTCAGTTTCTCAGCTTACTACTATTTGAATTGTACATTCTCAAAGTTGATTCCAATTAAAAAGCAATCACCTTTCAGTGCACGTATCAAAGTAATAACACTTGGCATTTTCTACTTATATTAGAATATTTTATCACCAAAAATATGGGAAATAAAGCAATTTGAAAGTGTCTAATTAGGGAACAAGAGAAATGGAACCCAATATTTATAGCGAATTCCTTATGATACTTTATTTATTATCATGGTTTTGGAAACATATTCAAAAAGTACTGTCCACAGAATTACCTTTTAACTGCAGCAGTAAGAAGAAAATCAAAGAAAATAAAATTTTGTCAAGAGAATACCATGTTGGTCCAAATTAGGGCTACATTATTAATAACCTACCTGTAGGTTGTCTTAACTGCATTTCAAATGAGATGGCTTCATAATCATCCAAACTTAGGTCAGCAGTATTAAAAGATGCTCAGAAGAACCAGAGTATTTACAAGAGGGCTTTAATTTTTCTTTTTAATTACATGCACTCAATTTGAGGTTATAAGAAATTGGTCTACTAGAACAAGTAGGAGGTTTCATTCATGATTCAGAAGAGATTATTTGAAGCTTCTTTTTTTTTTAAGAACAATTTAATAGAAATTAAAAATCTATATCCAGTTAGCTTTCCCATCTCCTTCTCCTCAGTTTCAAATAAGGAAATAGAATATCATTCTGGTGTGATGCAAGCAGCTAAAAGTTCCTTGTCCTCGAACACTGCCCCACGTCTGGTGAACAAGAGCTCAGATTACAAGGGGAGGTGACTTGTCCATCAAACCAGTCCTGTATTGTAGTAGCTTATGTGTAAAAATTATACTCTTCATGTTTAAATAAATGCTAAGAAAGAAGATAGAAAGGAAGAGTAATTTATAGAAAAGCATGAAGTTTGGTAAAGAGACAGTCTAGGGAAGAAGAATTAGGGATGTGTCTATATTGTTATAGTCATACTTCACATCTGTCACACACAGGCTCTTGGTCTGTTGTGACTGTATATTTAGTCATCTTAGTATTGAGGTTTACCAGGACCCAGGGCAGGGCCTGGCATTAAAGACCCACAGGTGCCAAGCTCTTGGCCCAGTTACCCCTTAGAGTAATCATTTAAAAATAGTATCAATTATGAGAGCTAAATACTATGAAACATTAGGACAGTCAAGCACTGCCCTAAGCACTTCATGCCATAATCTAATCTCACCACCACCCTTGCAGGTGGTTACTTTCATTATCAGTGATGAGACTAAGCCAAGTTGATTAACTGCTGCGGTCACTGCTGGCAGTGGTAGAGCAGCGTCTGAGCCAGCAGCCCTGTCACGTGGCGCTTGAGAGCCTCTGCACAGAGGCTCCTACCTGGAGCAGAGCACTGAGCTCTCCCCATACCTCCCAGATGTGAGTGGTTGGGTTCCAGCCCCTGTCCACAACTGCACTGCTGCAGAAGAGGGTAACAGTGAGACAGGCCTTTGGTGGTCTCTTATATAAAAAGAGAAGGTTGCCTCTGCCAGCACTACCTTATATTTGGGCCAATATGGTAACTAGAATCATGCAATTATAATATTCAGCTAGAGGTTTTCAGATAAAAACACAGAATTTTAAAGAAATTTCAACCTGCTTTTTACTGAATTGTGGAATCATTTTCTGAAAAAGGTAGCCTTTCCCTTGGGGACGTTTGACAGTGAGCCTGAGTGCACAGTGCGGAACAGGGGTTTCCTGCATCACAACGGGCTAGGTGACCTAATAGGTCTCTCTTTTTTTTTTTCTCTAAATTTCTAGGAGTCTCATGATTTGAATGTTGATGAACTCTTTGACTTGAACATTTTGTTTCTCCTAATTGTTCATCTTTTCCTGATAATTATAAGGTACACCAGGAGGATGGAATCAACTATACCCTTTATAAAAGGTGGATTTTTGAAACCATAAACATTATTTTGTTTTAGTCAAACATGATCCTAGACTTCTTTCTTCTGACTTCTCCCTCCTCCTTTAAAACAGACCACGAAAAAAGAAGTTAACTTTTAGGTTCTTTTAATTTTGTTCATTTGGCTTGCTCTTTATTTCTAGTAGACAAGAATTAGAGTCCTCCAAAGGAGAATTCAGGATGTGGAGGTGGGATGATGTGGAGACTAGCTTAGCAGCTCAGACAGCCACCATCAAACACTTGGATTTGGAGATGTATGTGTTCTTAAAAAATATTGCCTAACGAGCTGTGAGACTAGGAATTTAACATGAATAATTAAGAATAAAGGACTGTTGGTGGCTTCTGGGTCTTAATTTTTAAATAGACCTGTTGTTCATTCTATCCTCTTTTTCAGTAGGTGAAGAGGAGAAAATGTTACAATGTTAGCGCTTTGCAATATTTTACTAAGTAGTTAAATATAATAGACATATAAATTGGCTTGAACAAATAACTCATGTAACATTATCACAGTAATTCATACATTCAGATAGATTGTCAGGAAAGACTAAAATTGTTGCACATAAGTTTTTCATTCAAGTGTGGACATATGAACATGAATAAAGATCTATGTGGGCTCTAAAGCATTTGTATTTATCCTCCCATTTAGATGTCTGATATGCCAAAGCCTGCCTTCATGAAGCATAACCTGGATGCACTTGGAATTGGAACCTACCACAACATCGCCTTCATACACCCAGACACACCCATCATTAAAGCCCTGAATGTCTTTGTGGAAAGACGAGTGTCTGCCTTGCCTGTTGTGGATGAGTCAGGTCTGTGTTTGGCCAAAAACAGAAACAACTACAGTCCATTAACTAGAACCCAAGCAACCAGCCTGCTTGAGACTGCCAATTGCTTGAGTTCTGGTTAATGCAGCGTCTACTTACATTTATCCAGCATCTACCCATCCCCATGGGTGTCAGTTAACTGAAAGTCAACTATATTTATATCATTAGAGAAATTACTATTAAATGATCTAGCATATGAGATAAGAAATGAAATGAAAATATGAGAAATGAAAATTTAGATAAGATAGGGTGAGTAAGTTCAGCACCAAGGAGCACTCAGGATAATAAGAATTTTAAACTGGCTTATTTTCACATTTTCCAGTAAGATGATTTCATGTCCATTTAAAAACAGACTAGCTTATTTCACTTAACAATATGTAATTCCTAATAGTTACCTAGTTAAGATTTTTTTTTTTAATTTATTTTTATTGTTTTGACAGAAAGAGAGAGAAGGGAGGGTGGGGGGCGTGCAGAGCATTCTCCATAGTTGTATGTCATCAGTTTTCAGTATAGTTTCACTCCACAGGTGGGAGTGGGGCTATGCAGGGCAGGAACCGGGCCAGGGGGCCTCCCACCTGGTAGGCACTGCCCCCCCATCCCTCCCGGGGGCCTCCTACATGGGAAGCACTGAACTGGGGACAGCATATGGGTCCTCACAGGCTGGGCCCAGGATTCGATCCTTGGACCCTGGGGCTGAAGATGAGCGCTCAACCCACTGAGCCATCCTGTCTTCCCAAGATTGATTTTAAATGTTTTTTGTTTCTAAGACACTTTTCTAACATTTATTTTCATTTTTAGGAAAAGTTGTAGACATTTATTCCAAATTTGATGTAATTGTAAGTATTTTTTAATTTTGTTAAACCTGTCATTTAGAACCCATTTAAAACATTTAATAATCTGTTTTTGTGGTTTTTCCTAATTTAATGATTTCTAGCTTTTTTGAATATGAGGATGTTATCATAGACTCCCTGCAGATAATTGTACTTTTACTATTCATTGGTTTAGCAATAAATTATACAAGGCCTATCTGAAAAAAAAAAAATCCAGTCATTGTCAACATAATGAGAATGGTTACACGGCTGGATACTTTCTAGACAGCCCTCATATATTAGTAGCATTTTATTTTTTAAATGGTCATATTTCTATGTGGGAAACATTTATTATGCAAGCAAGTGTGTGCTTAGTGCACACATGAACCTGTAGATCCCTGGTCGCATACACCCCATTGTTTGATGATTACAAACAACTGTTCCAAAGAAGACAGCAAAGTTATTAGAGTTATGTAAAGTCCTATTTTTTAATAATTGGTTTAAATCTAGTAGGTTGATTTTGGTGCTGTAACTTTCCACTTGATGCTCTTTTTCTCATCATTTTATATGTATTTCCTTAGAGTTTTACATTATTTGTAGGGGAACTGAAATATGGTTAACCCCAAATGTGTGTTTCATTTTTTTTGCCATAATATTGACGCCTGCATTAAATATTCTTTTGCAACTATCTCAAACCCTTTTGTTTCACCTTGTTCTGTTTAACATAATAAGACACAAGAAAATATGCTTATTGGAATTTGATTGAGTGGGACCTGCTAATTAGATTAATCAGAACCCTGAGGAGCTCCTAGGGACAGACAGTCCATTGGTGCAGGTTCTTAGCCCTATGGCACTTTTCACCCTATGTTAGTCAACCTCACAAAAGACTTTATTCATTCAGGTGTAGAGCCTCGGGCAGGGTGCGGGGGACATCTTTGTAAGGACATTCAGTCAGAATTTAACAACGTTGCTTCATGATTAGGGTACACCTTGTAAGCTTCAATTATTATTGATAAGATGTTGGCAACAGTGCTAATGGCATGTTACAGGCTGATATGGTGGCACTCAATTAGATAAGCATTAATGTGCTTAAAAACCAGGTTGCTTTAAACTTATAAATTTTGGTCATTAATGTGAATTGAAATGAAAGAATATAATTCATTGTTATTTATTACAGAACCTTGCTGCTGAGAAAACATACAATAACCTGGATATCACAGTGACCCAGGCGCTTCAGCACCGTTCACAGTATTTCGAGGGTGTTGTGAAGTGCAGTAAGCTGGACATACTGGAGACCATTGTGGATAGAATCGTAAGAGCTGAGGTGAGATGACTGCACCAGATCCCTGGGCATCTCCCTTCCCCACCATATTGTAACAAGCACTAACTAGTGATGGTGCCTCAGGAATTTTGAATCTCAGGGATAGCCCATGGGACCACCTTCAAGTTCAGTGGGACGGCAGTTTCCCTATTCCAGAACTTGGCACATTACTTGGCACATAGTAGGTTATCTGTAAATGTTCTTTGAATGGAATGGAATTTATAAGTCTTCATAAAACAATTGAATCAAATACACTGGTAAATTAAATTCATGGCTTAAAAATACTTCCTTGGGGATGCCAGAATATCTCAACAGTTGAGCACTTGCCTCACAATCCTAAGGTCTAGGGTTTGATTCCCAGCCCTGGCCTGTTCAAACCCCATAGGCTGAACTGCAGCACAACTGGTAACCGTGCTGGCTATGAAGGCTCTTGCCTCCCATAAGGGCGTGTTACCAGAAGGAAACAAAACAATGTCTAGGCTCCTACTGCCTGAGCCGTTCAGCTAATAGACTGACACAGGAGTTGGATCATAGAATAAGCATTTATTACAAGGGCCCCCATTACCCAAGACAGCAGAGGTTGGGTGGAAGAAAGGAGAGGAGCCTTTATTTCAGAGCTACCCACAGCATGCTGAGAAATAGCCCCACTGCCACCCCCCAGACCTGTCCCAGATCGCACCCGGAGCCCTTCTCCCTTTTAACAATACCATCCTTTGGAGAAGACAGGAGGCTGCAGAATGATCTTTGATGCAGATCCCCGAGGCAGCAGAAAGCAAAGTCCAAAAAGGCCCAACCGGAAAGGAGAGGGCCATCTGCCCTTCCTCTGCTCACCGTCCTCTGGGAAGCACAGGCACCTGGCGTTTTAGTCCTTCAGGTGAACCTCAGACTTCCACAGAAATACAGGGGCCGTCTCTGGTCTTCCAGCCCAGCATTCCCAGTGCTGAGCCCCCTCACTACTGGCCGGCTGCTTGGCTGTCTGCTTATCTTCTTCGGCTGTGCTCCCAGGTCTGGGCTTGGTCTGCTACTGTTCTTGATGGGCCTAGCTGCCTGCGTCCTGCAGACTGCAAACACCTCCAGATTCCAAACACTCCTGCTCAAAAACTCCCTCCCCACAAAGCTCTCCTTCTGTATTTATATCCTCACCAATAATTGACAGGAGGGTCTCTCTTCCCCTGCCAATCATTACCTATTACCATTAATTACCCACTTCCGCTAACCTGCAATGTTTTTGTTCTTATCAGTTTCAGTCTATATCTATCTCTGGAAGCTCCCCTAGCTTTCACTGTAACACTGGTGGGTGGGGTGGGTTATTTACAGCTATTTAGGGCAGCCTCCTCCTTTAGCAGCACCTCCCTTCTTCTCCCTGCTACAGGAGGCCCCTGGAGGCCCCTGGTTCAGTTCTCCACAGGGCCCTACATCCACCTGTGTGGAATGAAACCTGTCAAAATTAATGATGTAGAACTATGGAGACTGCCCTTGTCCCTACCCCTTCTCTCTCTCACTCTCACCTTCTCTCAAAACAATAAAATAAATCTTTAAAAGAATAACTTACCTGAAGAAACGGAAGTCCCAAGAGCTTTAGTTCCCGTTAGGTTATCTATGAGGTTAAAGTTAAAAATGTGCAATTATGGTTTTAACAAAGTGAGTAATAAAAAAAAAAGATCAGAATACATTTTATGGTTTAAGTTAAAGTAATTTTCTTTCTTTCTTTCCATGAGTATCTCTCTCTCCTGATTTAGATAAATAGTTAAATGTCTAGTGACTTCAACTCCTGACCCTCAGCACCCATGACCTGGTAGACTTATTGCCTGTAGGATTTCTGAGTATACTTTGCATAACATTCTAAATAAAAGATAAGATCATTTTATAGCATATTTAATTCAGTATACCTATTATTTTTTCTCCCTTTCTTGTTAGGGAGAGGAATATTATCATGTACATCACTCTTTAGGACTGAAGGATGCAATTGTGTTCCTTCTGAAACAACAACTAATTAGGCAAAATCACTTCATATAATAACAAGTCTGCTTTGGTGCTTTTACCTGATTATTTTTTAGGATAGTAAGAGGCAGCCTTAACTGGCTTTTTGAAAGTGACATGAAGTAGCGTGTGGCACCAGAGCATGTGCTCCACCTCAGGAGCCATCAGTATAACACTTCTGTTTACTATTGTATGTGAAAGAGTTCCACCTTGCTCTGTCCTCATCTGAGGTGACTCTCCCAGCTTCAACTGTCATAGCTTTTAACGAATTTCACTACAATCTCAGTAGGGAGTCTTTCATTTTTTTCTACTTGAATTTAACATCCATGGTAACTTTTTTTGCACAGTTTTAACTAATTTAGGAATATGTCTTAACTTTTTATTATTGACCTTAGTATTACTGTATTTTTCTGTGTATAAGATGACCCCCAATTCTTGGTTTAAAGGTTTTAGACAAAAGTATCATCTTATATATGGAAAAATACGATAAGCAGAAATAGGTACCGTATTTTCTGGCGTATAAGACGACCGGGCGTATAAGACAACCCCCTAATTTTACAGTTAAAACATAGGTTTAGGCCTATATTCGCTGTATAAGACTACAGCCTCGGAAGTGGGGGGGTAGTCTTATACAGCGAATATAGGCCTAAACCTATGTTTTAACTGTAAAATTAGGGGGTCGTCTTATACGCCCGGTCGTCTTATACGCCGGAAAATACGGTAAGGCATCCCTTCCTCATTAGTTATGAGGACAATATGATGGAATCTTTTGTAGTAATTAAAAATCATGTTATAGGGGATGTTGGGTACCTCATCAGGTTAAGCACTTGCCTTGCAGCCAGCCACAAGGTCCAGGGATCGAATCCTGGCCCCAGCCCATGCAAACCCATATGCTGAACTGTGGAGAAACTGGTAACGTCCAGGATGGCTCAGCAGCAAAGGTGCTCTCCTCCCACCTGGGGGGCCCCCAGTTAGGTTCCCACTCTGTACAACCTCACATCCATCTGTGTAGAATGAAACTATGTCACAACTAATGACGTACAATTACGGTACGGAGGCTGCTTTGGGCCCTCCCCAATCGTCCTTCTTTCTCACCTTCTCTCAAACAATAAAATAAATAAAAAAAAACCTTTAAAGAATCATGTTATAGGATATTTATTGATATGAAGAAACAGTATATTGCTAAAAGAAAAATCCACTCACTGCATGTGTGTGTTATAATTCTTTGTGTTAATATACGAGGGGTGTCCAGAAAAAATTCAGCCATAAATGCCTCTATTTTTTATATTATATGGCTGGATACTTTTTGGACAGACCTCGTAAAGAGTATATAGAAAAGTAGTTACAAAGATTCACACCACAGTATTTATTACCAGTAGCTATTTCTGGTTACGGTAATGGAGTTCTGGTTGTGCCAGAGTTCCCCCATGTTCCTGAGCTCTCTGTTGTGAGCATGTACTACTGTCAAGTCAGAGAAAAATGTGATTGACTTTTTTCATGTAGTGAACAATAGAAATTTCATTGTAAAGTGAAATAGGTCATTGAGGAAAATTAAGATGTAATTGAACAATTTTCTTGGGTTATTTATCCATCTTGATATTTTTCCTCATTAAAATAATTTCTTTCACCAGATGACTCCTCACTGGAGAACAAAGACCAGTTTTTAGCTTCAATATAGCTTGTTAGGTAAAGGGTATGCAATATCAGCTATGACTCAGTTTATTTATATGACATAAATATCACATGATCTTTTAGATACCTCAGACAAGGAATAGTCACAAAGTTTAGAGCCAGCAGCAGATAATAAGAAATAAGGGGAAGTCGGAATGGCTCAGTGGGTTGAGCACTCAACTTGCAGCCCTGGGATCCAAGGATCGAATCCCAGCCCTGGCCCTTGCGGACCCATACGCTGAACTAGGGTGTGCTTCCCATGTGGGAGGCTCCCAGTTCGCTTCCCGCCAGGGCAAACTTCCTACCAGGGTAAGCTTCCCATGTGGGTGGCCCTACTTCACTTCCTGCTAGGGCAAGCTTCCCATGTGGGAGGCCCCCGGTTCAGCTTCCACCTGGGGTGTGCTTCCCATGCAGGAGGGCCCCCCAGCCTGGTTCCCACCCTGCACGGCCCCATATCTACCTGTGTGGAATGAAACTATGTTGAAAACTGATGACATACAACTATGGAGACTGCTCTGGGCCCTCCCTCTTCTCTCTGTCTCTCTCTGTCAAAACAATAAAATCTTTAAAAAAAAGATAAGAAAATATTTTGGGTAGTTATTTCTGTCTGGTAGATTTAATTCTCCAGGTTAGAGGGTTTCCCCTTGACTGTCAGTAGTTCAAAAGATGTTAGCATTAACAACAAAATTAATGAAAACCATCATTTTAATATATAATTATAGTTAATGTTGTTTTATGTCATAGGATTATTGAAGAACACAAATTTTTTTAGGAGAACCTTTTAAAGGAAATGTATGTTGAATGGCATGAGAAAGATGACACAGTGATTTTTTTTAACCTAAAGCAAGCTATGTTGTCAAAAGCATCACCAGCACCGTATCATTACAGACAAAATATAGAGAGGTCCAAGATGGTGGCAGAGTATGAGGATGCTGAACTCAGTCCCTCCCACAAGTCCAATGAAATATACACCTGTACATAAAGCATTTACTCCTGAATGACAACTAAGGGCTGACTGAAAAGCATCTGCACAGCAAACGAGAGAAAGGGACCGAATAGAGATGTGGGAAGCTACAGGAGCTCTGTGGGGTGCTCTGGTCTACTTACAAGGTCACTGTAGCATGCTCCCAGCCACACTGCCCAGAGCCCATTTTGGCTCCAAAGAAAGGGAGCAAGCAGGATCAACAGGGCATCACCACACACATCTGGCCTCCCTGCCCAGAGCTGCCCCAGCCTGGCAGGCCAGCACCCCAGGTACTATTACGCCTACATGGCTCCTACCAGCTTGCCATAACCACCAGGCACACACAGCCTACACAGGTCACTTCTACACAGGCCACTTTTTTTAAAGACTGAAAGAGCTATTTTGTGCAGACCCATGTGCTGAACTGGGATGTGGCCCCAGTTTGGTTCTCACCGGGGTGAGCTTCCTATGTGGGACCCTCAATTTGGCCCCCAGCTCAAGGGAGCATGCCTCCCATGCGGGAGGCCCTCGGCTAGGTTCCCCACCCATCTGTGTGGAATGAAACCATGTTGAAAGCTGATGACTTACAACTATGGAGATAGTTCTGGGTTCTCCCTCTTCTGTCTGTCTCTGTCTCTATCTGTCTGTATAAAACAATAAAATAAATCTTTTTTTAAATATGGGGACAATTTAAGGAATCTCTAGAACAACATCAAGTGCACAAACATTCACATTATAGAAATCCCAGGAAAAGAGAAAGGAACAAATTTTATTCAAAGAAATAATGGCTGAAAACTTCCCCAACCTGGAAAAGGAAACAGACATCCAGGTCCAGAAAATACAGTTTTCCAAGTAAGATAAACCCGAAGAGACCCACACCACAAGACATACTGTAATTAAAATGGTAAAACTTCAAGATAAAGAGACTATTTTAACCCTTTCACTGTGCTGGTATTTTATTGTCATACGCAAAGCAGTTTCAGGGATATCTTCAAGTAAATAATGGAAAAAATGGAAAAGCCAGAGGTGCTGGAGTTTTGTCCCTCATAACCTGATCCACCGCCAATGATGATTCACAGCTTTTGCTGTCAAAACAATGTCACAAAATGCCCTATTACACTTCTGCTTCTTTTCACACACACTGAGATGAATTGAGCAGTTTCACTATCTTCTAGAATTCTAAGCACTCCCGGCACACTCAAAAGTCTCAATTCAGCACATGCAACTTCCACAAAGGAAACTGTAACATCAACGCCAAACGCCCAGTAGAAAAGTAAAATATTTTGCAAAATATGATTTTTCTTTATATAAAAATACTAAAGAATGTAAAATAAAGGTTTAATAAATGAAAATGTAGTTTCAAAATCCTTATGTGTCATTTCTTCCCAACGTAAAGCAAACACCAAAAAATTTTCACTTATGACATTTGGATACAACATATATATCAAAAAAAATTTTGAAGGTGACCGTGGCTCCATCCAGCAAATAAAATATAATTGTTTTATCAAAACTGCATTGCCACACGTGCCTGTATTACAATAAAATACATGGAGAGGCGAAAAATGAAAACCAAGATGAGACGTACTCATCATACACACAGTAATAGCAACTCATAACGAGACGTTATCATCACACAGTGAAAGGGTTAACGCAGCAAGAGGAAAACAACTGGTTACAGACACAGATAACCCACAAACTGTCAGCTGATTTCTCAGCACAACTTCATAAGCCAGAAGGGAGCGTCAGGGGACCTTTAAAGTACTGAAAGAAATGAACCTACAACTTCGAATAATTTACCTGACAAGGTTATTCAGAACTGAAAGATAGTTTGCTTACACAAGCAAAAACTAAAGGAATTCATCACCATCACACAAGCTTTACAAGAAATATTAAAGGGTCTTTTTTAAGCAGAGAAGGTAAGTCCATAACCAGAAATAAGAAAATATGAGAAAGAAAAATCTCACAGGTTAAGGCAAATAATACAATAATTTAGACATTTAAAACATTACAAAGAGTCAAGATGTAAGACCTGAAACTATGAAATTCCTAGAAGAAAACAGGCAGTAAACTTGGCTTTTTTTTTTTTTTCCTGTTTCCTTTGCCAGAAGAAACAATAAACAAAATGGGACTATATCAAACTAAAAAGATTTTGCACAGAAAAAAAAATCAACAAAATGAAAAAACACCTACTGAATGGAAGACTGTATTTGCTAATGATACATCTTATAACAGGTTAATATCCAAAATTTATAAATGGTCAGAGAACCTGAGTAGAAATTTCTCCAAAGAGGACATACAGATGGCCAATAGACTTACAGAAAGATGTTCAATGTCACTAATCAGAGGAAAGCATTAAAACCACAGTGAGGTGGTATCTCCCACCTGTCAGAATGGCTACCATCAATAAATCAATAAACAAGTGTTGACAATGAGGTGAAGAAAAGGGAACCCTTATGCACTGTTGGTGGATTGCAAATAGATGCAGTCAGTATGGAAAAGAGTATGGAGGTTCCTCAAGAAATCAAAAGTAGAACTACCTTATGACCCAGCAATTCCATTTCTGGGTATTCCCAAAGAACTCCAAAACACTTATTTGAAGCTATATGCCCCCCTATGTTCCCTGCAACATTATTTACAATAGCCAAGATATGGAAGCGACCTAAGTGCTCATCAACAAGTGCATGGATAAAGATGTGGTACATATGTACAATGGAATATCATTCATAAATTTTTAAAAAATGAAGTCTTGCTATTCATTACAACATGGATGTACCTAGAGGGTATTATGCCAAGTGAAGTAAGACAGAAAAACACAAAAAAAATTTTTTTAATTGAATAAACTACACAAAATAGAAATAGACCCTAGATATAGAGAATAAGCAGATGATTGTTGAAGGGGAGAGAGGTTGGGGGCTTGGTGAAAATAGAGACCAAATATAAAAATTTCTCCCTCTTTTCATCTCCTTCCTATGTCCTCCATAGTGTACCAGCGGGGACTGGGGGTTTTAAACTGTTCAAAATGGAGAAGAGGCTCTCCAAGGTAATTGGCAATGAATTCTAAAGCTTTTAAATCCAAGAAGCGTATTGCGTTCTCATTCCTTTCCTGCCTTCAGGATGCTTTGTTATAGTAATACCTCAAAATATTATTCACTCATTTATAAAAGACTTTTGAGTCAAAAAAGACAGGAATATAATCCATTTCACTTTATTATGTTTCATTTATCATCTGAATGTTGTTATTAATATATAAATTTCATAGAGAAAAGACAAGGTTTAAAAAAAAGTAACACTAAAGGGCAGTGACCTATTAGTTGCAGTGCTCATTTGGACTTCATTCTCATGTAAACCAGTATCTGATAGTTATTAGAAACAGATACTTTTAAAAATTAAAACCTGTTTAAGAGAATATTATAGCTACATTGTACTTTATGTTTTGAGTTACATCTTTCATATACTAGTATTTTGAAATTTGAAAACTGCAAGATATGGGTGGCTAATTTTTCTTAAAAGTAATGGAGAAAATCAGCATTGTGTTTCAACATTAAAGCCGAAGATCTTTATAGGGTTCTATATGCTATTACTCATTTGTGGGATGGATTCAATCAATAGTGTGCGAAAGTTTTTTTAATCTAAACTTTCTCATAAGGCCAACTTTTCTCTTTGTTTGCAGGTTCATCGGCTGGTGGTGGTAAATGAAACCGATAGTATCGTGGGTATTATTTCGCTGTCAGATATTCTGCAAGCCCTGATCCTCACGCCCCCAGGTACAGCAGCCAGTTTCTGGCCTTCCCTTGCTGAGTTAGGATAGCAGGCAGCTGTTCTCTATCTCCCACCAACAAGTCTTGGCTTTCTGTGCACTACTCTGTAAACCATTTTCATTTTCTTTGTGGTTTTGAAGTTTTACTCCTCTACTTGGATGAGAGAGAAGTTTATACACGGTCTGACAATTAAGTTTGCAAATTCATCCTAGAAAAGGTGCTCCATACCTTATTGCTGAATATCACTATGGTCACCCTCAAAGTACTCCCCTTGGGAAGCTATGCACAGATGCCAGCACCTATTCCACCCTTCAAAGCAGTTTTGGAACTGTTTCTGGAATGGCCATCAGAGTCATCACCATATTACCCTTGATGTCCTGATTGTCATAAAAATATCTTCCTTTCAATGTTCCCTTTGTCTTCAGGTAAAGAAAAAAAGTCATTGGGGTCCAGATCAGGTGAGTAGGGAGGGTGGTGTTCCAATACAGTAATTTGTTTGCTGGCTAAAACCTCCCTCACAGATAGTGCCGTGTGAGATGGTACAGTCGTGATGCAAGAGCCATGAGTTGTTGGCAAAAGTTCAGGTCATTTTCATCTAACATTTTCACGCAGCCTTTTCAGCACTTCCAGATAAGTCAGCTTGTTTGACTTTTGTTCAGTTGGTACAAATTCAAAATGAACAATCTCTCTCAATCTCAAAAATGTTAGCAACATTGTTTTGACTCTTAATTTGGACTGACCGAACTTTTTTGGTTGTGGAGTCTGACTTCCATTGTGCACTTTAATGTCTTGTTTCAGGGTCGGACTGGTACACCCATGTTTCATCACCTGTGATAACACAGCCCAAAACAAGTTCTTGCCTCTCCAAGGGGTCTTGGGAAACTTTGACTCTCCTTTGCTTTTGTTCATAGGTGAGCTCCTTAGGGACCATTTCTACACACACCTTTCTCATGCCAAGATTTTCAGTTAAGATTTTCCTAACTGTTTCTCTATCAGTGTTGACTTGGTCTTCTGTGTTTCTCACATTTAGTCGACAATTTTGACACACAATTTGATGAATTTTTGCCATGTTTTCATCAGTTCTGCTTGTTACTGGCCACCCTTACCTCTCTCTTTATCAGTGATGCTTTCTCTCCTCTCAGAAAAACATTGAATCCATTTGTACACTGCCATTTTCTTCATGGTATTATCCCCATAAACTTGAATTAGCATGTCCCTGATTTCATTCCCACCCTTGCCAAGTTTAACAAGAAACTTAATGTTCGTTGCTCGAATTCAAGCTCCAACATTATCACAATGGCACACAAAAACACAAAACAACAAACACCACTCAGCCACACATCCACATGAACACAGCTGTGAGACACTGATATATGAAGGTTATGAAACCATACCAAGTTGTTTGTACAGTGCTGCCAAAATAAGTACATGGTGGCAAGTTCACAAATTTAATTGTAAGACCTCATAGAAAGTATTCAGATATAGCTTCCTATCAATGTCCAGCAGCTCCCAAATGTTCATCATAACCTTTTCCATTAAAAAGCTAAGACATCTTCAGTTTTGCTTTATTTTCAGGACTATTAACTGGAAAATAGGAGGGAAATCCTTTGGTTTCTAAATATTGAAATCTGGGACGCTGGGATAGCTCAACAGATTGCAACCTCGAGGTCCAGGGATTGAATCCCGGCCCCAGCCCGTGCAAACCCACAGCTAAGCTGTGGAGCAACTGGTAACTGCCAGAATGGTGGTGAAGGTTCCTGCCTCCCATGAGGGAGGTCCCCAGTTTGGTTCTGCCCTGTGTGACCCCACTTCCACCTGTGTGTAGTGAGACTATGTCAAAAAACGAATGATGTACAGCTATGGAGACTTCTCTGGGCCTTCCCCCTTCTGTCTCTCACCTTCTCTCAAACAATAAAATAAGTCTTTAAAATAAATAAACAAACAAATACTGAAACTTTCATCTACCCTTTAAAAAGAAAATAAGCTTTCTAGTGTTTTAAGTATATAAAACAAAAGACTTAAACACAAACTTTTTCCCATTAATAGTGTATGGAAATTATATTAACCAATCAAACAGCTTGATGGCTAAATCCATTGTCAGATTCACTCTGAGCTAGCCCTCAGGTCACAGGTAGCACAGAGAAGGGAGGAGAGGACCTTGGGAAAGAGAAGTTGGTTTCTGCTGTCACGCACAGTGGATTGGGCTGAAGGGATCCTAAAACCATCAGCCTTCCCTCTCTTTCTCCTTTCTCCACCTCCTTACCCTACCCCCAATAAGTACAGACAACATAGCCTTAGGCCGCACAGACCAAAGCCAAGACAGAAGAATAAGTGACTTGCACTTTAGAATCTTAAAAGTTAAACATTAAAGTGTATGTACACAATGGTATTGATTTTATTTAGTTCAGAAATCAAACTAGCTAAGACTAGTTTTTAGTATCAACCTACAATGCCCCTAAAAGAAATCCACCACCATCAGTAAGAAAGCATCACATTAACTGAGAATACCAAGGGTGCGATTCCAGGACAGCAGTGACGCACGGGGGCCAAGAGCACCCACAGCACCCAGAACTTGTGAGAAATGTACATTGAGGGGCCCACCCCACATCTTCTGAATCAAACCCTAGATATAGGGCCTGGTGCAGTCACTTTAAAATTTCAGATATTAGAGAACCCGAAACTTCATCATTTGTCTGTCTTTGCACCCAGGATTCTTTGTGCATCACAAACTCAGAGTAAACAAGTCAACTAAGTTCTTTATCCTCTCTACGCCTTTGTGTTATAAACCGTAAGAATGTTGGGCTAAATGAGTTTACATTTCCATCCAGATTTGATATTTCAAAATTTCTAAGTCATCAGTGTTCCGTTGCAGGGAAGAACTTACTGCAGAGCTGGCATCTGAAGTATTTGTTACTGGAGATAATGTTATAAAGATGGGGGTAGTTGAACTAGAATTCTTTATAATCTAGTGTGTATAACACTATTTATTTAGGAAAATGCTCCTAACAACTGGGTAACAAGTGAACACGTGGAGAACTATCTTGGAATGCAGGGACTGAGCATATCAGATCGGCAGCTTGGCCTGACTACCTGGCATAGGAGTTGGCCTTGTGTGGGCATCAAGTTAGGGGTCCAGCCTGGTAAGCTCGGCCCGTGAACCCGAAAGCTTAATGTGGGCAGACCGTGCACCTACTTCAGCTCCCATTCCTTCAACCATGTACAATGAGCAGGCTGACAAAATCCTTCTGTTCCTTCAAAAATACTTTGAGTTGAAACCAAAAACATGAGGGAAAGCTGTGCTATCACAATAAGGCACCACAGCCAGGACAAGCACTGCTGGGTGATGTGTGTAGAATACTCAGCAACAGGCACTTTTAGAAAGCATCCAGCAGTGCCTCTATTCACCAGGTGATAGACACAATCCCCTGTTCAGGGTACTGATCCAATATAATAATTGTTCAAGTTTTTAGTAGTTCGTTGTCAGACTTAGGCTGTCTATACATGCAACCAATGAGTAAGCGCTGATGACAGTAGCTACGATTTTTTAACCCCTTATTTTTATAGGTTGTTAACCTCTTTCAAAAGTCCAGTGTCTTCTGGTGTCTGATGAGAAATAGAGAAGCTGCTGTAATGAGAAAAATGGTAGCTCTCCCTATCAACCTATTTTGAAATACCCTGGCCAGATATGAGTAGGCTTTAGGGACAGTTATCCTGAAACATTTATAATGCTTCTTTTTACACTTTTGTAAGTATGTACAATGGAAATACTTTGTACCATAACTAAAATGTAAATATTTTAGCAGAACTCTTTTCCAAATTAAGTCTTAGAGTTATAGCTCTAATATGGATTAAAAGCATGCTGCAGTAATGGCAGGTGGGATGGGGAGCTTAGAGCTCACCTGTGTCCCCTGCAGCCTCTGGAACATCCTACACAGGCCCTACTGGGTACAGGGAAACAACCAAGGGGGAGAACCCACGCTGCTGTCAGGGAGAGCATGCAGCAGATTCGTACATGCTTTGAAACTTTTATTTTCCCTCTGACAGGTGCCAAACAAAAGGAGCCAGAAACTGAATGACCGCTGTGAATGGACAAGCCCTTGTAGGAGAACTTGAACAAAGATTCTGGGTCACGCTTTGCCTCATGAACACCAACCATGATAGAAGAGAGGAAAGTGGATAAGAATGTATATCAGGGTTTAGTGATCAGTCTTTTCAGTGATGTTGAAGCTAAGCATAAGAAAAGAAAGACTGTTTTGAAAATTCGGGCTTGCATTAAGAGACTGTTTTCAGACCTTTGTCTGAAAGATTTCAAATGCTGTATGTCATTTAAGTGCACTGTATCCTGAAATGTTTTATTTTTCATTTCAAAGAATTCACTGGTGTATAACAGGTTATATGGCATAAGGCAAGCGTATGGCATATTCAGCTCTAGTGCCTTATGTCAGAACACGGTGATGTGCCATCACAACTGCGCATCGCAACAGGAGCGTATACTGGTGTGAAATGACACTGTACTGGAGTGTGAAAGTCTTTGAACTTTACCAAATCAGTTTTTTTCATTAGATTTATCGAACAATTGTAATGTTAAGATAAGTAATTACTTTTTTAAACTTTAATGACAGTTTTATGTTTAAATGTCCTGAGCTATAGTGTAAACAAGACTACTTTCAACAGCTTTATTTATTTTCACTTTCATGCAATTTTTTTTTTACACATTTTTTTGGTGGGTAAACATCATCATATCCATTAATAATCCATTGGTTGTTATTTTTAAATGTCAAATTTCCCATTATTTAAGTTTGGATCCGAATAGGCTATGACTTCTAAATTAGCCACTGTTAAATTTTAAAAGCTGAAGTTCCTAAAAGCATGTATGGAAACCTGCTCTGCTGGACTGGAAACAGGCAGCAGTTACAAGGAAATAAAGTGCCGGGAAGAAAGATGTCTATTTTTTCTTGTGTATTGAAATGTAAAATCATGGTCTCTATATGACTGCTGATGTGACTGTTTTTGTAAATCTTATTGTGGCATATACAGTACTGTCATATGGTTGGTTGAAGAGAAACACAGTGTTTTCTAATATAAGTGCTCTGAACATGTTGACACTGTATATATGAGTATAGTTTGGTTTTTTGTTTTGGGGTTTTTGTTTTTGTTTTCCAGATTGAAAAATTCAAATAAATCTTACTATCTACCATTTTGTTAAAGAAATTCTTTAAAATCCATGCATTTCAGTATATATTAAAATTCTACATGCAATTTCCAACTTAGATATTTCTCCCCAAATAAAGAACATGAATTCTCATATCCTTTTTTTCCATTATCAGAAGAAAAAAAAGCTTTGATTACTAAATTTTATGTCTTATTAAGCAGAACGTATTTCATTAAACATTGCCATGTAGATTTCCTTGTGCTTAGATGTCAACTTTTTCCATTCCTAGTAGGTCAAACATGAGAGAAAGAGCATATTCTTGTATGTATGTGTTTGTGTGTGCATGTGTATTTTCCCCATAGAAACAACAGTGGTTGTGGCTTAGGCCAATGGCAATACTTGGGAGAAAAGGGAAAAGTCACAAAGCTGCTAAAACAATGTAGTTTTGAAACTCAAAGCATCTATTCTCAATCCGCCCCTTGTTTGTGTAGCACACATGAGTGCATAGTCTAGTGGACCAGCTGTGTATCTGCTACTTTAGAAAAGAGTTTAGAGCCACTTACAAAAAATGTGTTCTCATTTTCTCTTCCCACTAGACACACATGCATCCAGCAGGTCAGAGACCCTCCCTAAGAGTAGAGTACTTCAGGGTTTTGAGATGTGTGGACACGGCAAGCACAGCAGGGTTTGGAGCAGACGAAGCATTGCCTCATTTAGTTGTCAGACTACAACTAACGCAGGTCCCTTAGCCTTGGTTTCCACCTAAGAGTTAGCATCTATTCCTGGTTCCAGTAAATGTGCTTCTTGGTGCCCTTCTAGGAATAAAGAACTTACGCCAAGTGAAAGGAAGATTCTAAGGGAAAAGGCCTAAATAAGTCATGTTCAACCTGTGGCCCAGGACAGCTTTGAATGAGACCCAATACAAATTCTTAAAATATTATGAGATATTTTGCAACCTTTTTTTTTTTAGCTCTCAGCTTTGTTAGTGTTAGTGTGCTATGTGTGACCCAAGACAATTCTGCAGTGTTGTCCAGGGAAGCCATAGGCTGGACACCACAGGCTTAAATGACTGGTGAAATAGAAGCCTACCTTAGAAACCTTGCTGGATGAGCCTCGGGTGTTTGCCCTCATCACTGTGATGCTCACCAGGACCCGCTGATGCTGAGCTCCCGGTGGCACCCACTATGCCATCCATCAGGGGCTTGGGCCCTTGCACCAAGGAAAAGCTGACAGCACCTCACAGGACTGTTGTGAACAAATCAGTGATGAATATGAAACAAACCGAGAGCATACCTGGAACACCACACCTGTTCCAAAAATGGAGGACATCCCTCCTGTTCTATATATATTCTAATCTCTAAGGAAAACTTACAAGTTTGTTCAACTGATAGCATTTCCTACAGAAGCCTGCATGAGCAGTCCTCTTTAAACCACTGCTTCTCAACCACGGGAGATTGACCCTAGAGCACAGTTGGCAAAGTGGAGATATTTTTTGGTTGTCCCCACTGATGGGGGTGGGGGGGAATGTGTGCTGCTGGCAGCTGGTGGGTGGAGGCTACAGATGCTGCACAACAACCTACACTGCACAGGATAGCCCCCATGACAAACTATCCAGCCCAAGATGTCAGCAGTATTAAAGTTAGAAACCCTGCCCTAAGCACGGATAACTTCCTAGGTATTCAGTCACATTTCTAACTTTCTAATTGAATTCACCTGTCTCTGGAAACAAACTCAGCAAGCAATCAGGAAAGACAACAATCAAAATATTCCACATGTGAATTTCTTGGGTCCATGTGACCCTTGTCATACTCGAAATTTCCTTCCAAAGCATTTTCACCAAAGAGGGAATTCTGCTTTGCATACTAGCACTCTTAGGGGAAAATTCCAACCCAGGGGAAATACTTGGAAAGTAAATTTTACTCAGCTATTATACTGTCAAAAATCTGGAGCAGAAAAAAAGATGGCAGCATGAGAGGAGAAAGCTGATAACTGCCTGGGAAGGGCCTTGTGAACAGAGGGGAATCCACAGGGGAAACCCTGAGAAGCAAGCTCAACTAAGAGAACCACACAACGCAGAACAACACCCAAAGGTTAGAGAAAAAGGGAGAGCGGGAGAGGGAAAGGGAAGCAGCGGTTCGGGGACAGAGACTCGGAACATGGCCCGGGGCTGGCAAAAACAAAGGGGGATTGGGGGACTATGGTCAAAGTGGAGCTGGATCAAGGGTGGGCTGGAAGCCGAGACCTAAGGAGCATGGAATCCCCACAAGACTGTGGATAATTTAACATCCGAACTCAAGGGACAGCACGCAGTGCCCTAATCAGATCACAGAGCCTAAAGTGGAACAGGGACTGTGGAGCAGGGCGGCTGCACTTCCCGGCGGGTGGGGTGAGAGCAGGGCAACAGCCCACAACAGCTCAGCACCCCTGATTTACGGAGGAGATTGACTGTGAAGGAGCGCCTTCTGAGGACAGGGCTCTTGGAGTGAGGGCTGGGGCTTGAATGGACACAGCTGCATTAGACGTGCTTAGAGTGAATCCGGTGGTCTCAACAGAGCCGCGGGCCTAAAGCAGCTGCCAGCTGAGCTGTAGCCTGTGCGCCCAGGGCTTTCGGCGCCCCGCCCACCAGGCTGCCGTGGTGCCACCCCCCCCCCATGCTCGAGAGACTGGCTTTCGGCGCCCTGCCCACCAGGCCGCCACTGTGCTGCCACCCACGTGTGCAATTGGGCTGCCTACAGGGCTGCCACAGCGCCACCGCACGTGCGCAAGACTGGCTATCGGCGCCCTGCCCACCGGGCTGCCGCTGCACCAATGCCCGCATGCACGACGGGCTACTGACCGACCGGGCCACTGCAGTGCTGACGCCAGCGCGTGTGACTGGGCTGTCTACGGGGCCACCGGGCACCTACACCTGCATGGACGACCTGGCTTTGGGTGCGCCGCTGACCGGGTGGCAGCTGCTCCCCCTCCACGTGGCCGATTGAACCTCTGCCAAGCCCTGGCACATCCATGCCTCCACCCTGCATGCGCAGCTCACAGGCGCGATTAAAGGAAAAGCAGCCAAGCAGAGAGGAGAAAGACTAGAGCTCCTGCGCCCCGCCCGCACTGAACCACCAGCCTCCCTGCTGAAAGAGGAATCTGCTATTGTGTCTCAGGCCCACCCTAGCTCCTACTCACATGCCCCGCACCCTCGGCCACACCCTCACTACCCTGCTTTCTAACAGCTAAGACAGCAACCTGAAGTGCCCCAGGGCACAGAAGCTGTCTGCTTCCCACAAACCTCTCCCAAAATCTCCTCCTCCCACAACTGAGCCCCCCAAAAAAATAAAGAGAAGCCCATCTGATAGGCAAACCCCCAAAGGGAAAACAGACTCATGCATAAAGCAAAAAGAACCACATCAAACACAATGCACACCTCAGAATCCAAGGCCCCTCCAGAAGATCAGGGGCATTCTTTAGTAAAGGAGCTTGCACCCTTGGAATCAAATCTAAGTGAAACAGAATTCAGGGCTGCAATACTCAAGACACTCAGAGAGCTCAGTCAATGCTGGCAAAGTGCCCAGACACAGCTAAATGACCTCAACAAGAAATTTTCTGAGCAAAATGAGTACTTTACCAATAAAATTGATAAGCTAGAGCAGAACCAAAAGGAACTTGAAATGAAAGGCATCATGGGAGAGCTGAAAAAAGAACTGACCAGCATAGGAAACAGGGCTGACCAGCTAGAGGAAAGGATGAGTGAAATCGAAGATAGAAACATGGAAATGTCACAGAGGGAAAAAAGAAAGGGAAATGAGAATCAAGAGAAATGAAAGAGCCCTATAAGAACACTCTGACTCCATCAGAAAGAACAATATTAGAATAATAGGGGTACCAGAAGGAAGAGAGATGAAATCTTCTCAGAGTCTACTAAAACAAATAGTGGATGAAAATTTCCCAATCCTGTGGAAAGAATTACAGCCCCAAATCCAAGAAGAAATTAAGAGCCCTAACTACCTAGACCCTAGCAGATCTTCTCCAAGGCACATTGTTCTGAAGATGACAAAAACCAAAGACAAAGAAAGAATCCTCAAGGCTGCCAGGGAAAAACAAAATATAACTTTCAAAGGAAAACCTATCAGGCTGTCACCAGACTTCTCAGCAGAAACTCTGCAAGCCAGGAGGGAATGGAGCCCAATCTTCAATATATTAAAAGAGAGAAATTTCTAGCCAAGAATCAGCTATCCAGCAAAATTAACCTACAGATATGAAGGAGTAATTAAGGCCTTTTCAGATATACAGAAGCTGAGGGAATTCTCCAGCTCAAAACCGGCACTCCAAGATATACTGAAGGAGGCTATCCGACCTGAATCAAGAAATCAAAATGAATGGAGAAAAGTTGGGACAACAAAAAAATAAAAAGGAAAGAAGAAATGGATACAGAACATCCTCATATATCAATCATTACCCTGAATGTAAATGGACTGAATTCACCAATAAAGAGGCACAGGGTAGCAGACTGGATTAAAAAAACAAAATCCAACCATATGCTGCCCACAAGAGACACACCTCAGCCACAGGGACAAACATAGACTCAGGGTAAAAGGATGAAAAACAATACTCCAGGCAAATGGCAGTCAGAGAAAAGTTGGAGTGACCATACTGATTTCTGATGAAAAAGACAACAGGATAAAAAAAATAATAAGACATAAAGATGGACATTACATCTTGATAAAAGGGACAATACGCCAAGAAAACATGACACTCATCAATATATATGCCCCCAATCAGGAAGCACCAAAATTTATAAAGCAATTACTAAGAGATCTAAAAGGAGAATTTGACAAAAATACAATTATAATAGGGGATTTAGGGGAAAGCCGGGACGGCTCAGCAGGTTGAGCGCTCGCTTTGAGGCCACGAGGACCGAGGATCGAATCCCGGCTCCGGCCCAGGCAGGACCCACGTGCTGGACTGGGGAGTTCCCACAGTTCGGTTCTCTAACTGTCTCTGTCTCTGTCTCTCTCTCTATCTGTCAAAAGTAAAATAGAAATAAATATGCACTGAAGACAAAAAGATAATTTCTCTCTATAAATGTGAAAAGATAT